>OX401406.1:18177893-18275393 GCA_947846245.1 Cerastoderma edule
TCTTCTTCTTCTTCTTCTTCTTCTTCTTCTTCTTCTTCATCTTCTTCTTCTTCTTCTTCTTCTTCTTCTACTTCTTCTTCTTCTTCTTCTTCTTCTTCTTCTTCTTCTTCTTCTTCTTCTTCTTCTTCTTCTATTTCTTCTTCTTCTTCTTCTTCTTCTTCTTCTTCTTCTTCTTCTTCTTCTTCTTCTTCTTCTTCTTCTTCTTCTTCTTCTTCTTCTTCTTCTTCTTCTTCTTCGTTCTTCTTCTTTCTTCTTCTTCTTCTTCTTCTTCTTCTTCTTCTTCTTCTTCTTCTTCTTCTTCTTCTTCTTCTTCTTCTTCTTCTTCTTCTTCTTCTTCTTCTTCTTCTATTTCTTCTTCTTCTTCTTCTTCTTCTTCTTCTTCTTCTTCTTCTTCTTCTTCTTCTTCTTCTTCTTCTTCTTCTTCTTCTTCTTCTTTTTTTCTTCTTCTTCTTCTTCTTCTTCTTCTTCTTCTTCTTCTTCTTCTTCTTCTTCTTCTTCTCCTCCTCCTCCTCCTCCTCCTCCTCCTCCTCCTCCTCCTCCTCCTCCTCCTCCTCCTTCTTCTTCTTCTTTTTCTTCTCCTTCTTCTTCGTCGTCTTCGTCCTCGTCTTCATCTTTGTCATGTTCTTCTCTTTTTTTTCCTCTTCGCCTCCGCCTACTCCTCTTCCAACGCCCAATTTGTCGTTGTAGTTTTTTCCTTTTGTTGCTAATTGTCTTCTTCTTCATCCTTCTCTTCTTATTTTTCTTCTTCGTATTGCATGTTTGATCATGAAGCAATTGGTGAGTAAATTGCATTATCATGTTAAATGCGTCAATCACAATTTCGACAACGCTTAACAATAAGTATGTAAAAGGTATATTCAGGTAGGACTGAACAAATATGTGAACTCTAATCTTAATTATAGCTGTATACTAACCGACATAAATGGTTGAGAAAATTAATATGCATGATAAATGGTAGAATCTTTAAGATGTTACCATATAAAACAGCGATTGGTCTTATTTAGATGTTCTTAACTATATGTTAGTTCTAAATATGTGAAACAAATGCAATCCTGGTATTGGATCAGGTCTCTAGCTCCATACTATTGTTTGGTTTTAGAGGTTAATTGATAATTAATGTTTTATTGACTTGTTTGTTTCGTGATGCAAAAACGCCTGCCCTTCTCACATAAAATATGAATTTAAATGTGCTTCCATGTAAAAAGGCGACATTTGTGAGGAAATGATTGTAGGAAGAATCCCCTGAACTCGTGTGATTTTATCAAACTTGACCAGATGCTTGTTTTAACCTTCGTTATAGGAGCACAACAGAACAGAACATACATTTTATTTGACGAGTTCATGGTACATAGTCATGTTCACGTACAAATATAATCTTGATTTAAGGCCGCAATCATTCTCTCAAAACTCTCACTCCTCTCTCTTCCTCACTCACTCACTCACTCTCTCTCTCTCCCTGCTCTTTTTCGTTCACCATCAATAATCCATTCGCATATGCAAACATATACATATATATCATATATATGTAACTTAGTATTTCAAATGAGTCTGATATTCATTTACATCAATTCATATGGAAACGTTAACTAGAAAAACAACATCAATATGCATTTACAGTTAGTTGTAAATACTATCAAAACGAACAAACAATGCTGACTGTATATAAATTGCTAGCTTAAAGAGAATACTTATGTCGTTACAAGATAGCAATTCAATCAGTTCATACATACTCGGTTTGGTAAAACAATAAGGGTCTAAAAATGTTTTGCAAAGATCGACAAATTTTGGACACACTAACATAAAATAAAACTCATCTTCAATATAGGTTGTTGATTGTTACAGGTCAGAGCAAAAAAATGCAAATCATTATGTTATCAGGTCAAGGTAAAATAATGAGCGACAGATTGATAAAACTTTTATGGCGGTCCTTAAAATGCAAGGCACCGGAAACCTTACTAGGTTTGATCAACTTCCAATTAACGATTTCTTAAATTGTGTCTACGTACTTTGTCTTTCCTTTGCGCTGATTCTTTCAAGGTCGAGATAAAAAGTAAAGCATGTTAACAAAAAATAATGAAAGCTTTGGCATTGCTTTCTGTTATGGAGATTAGCAAGTGATATTGCTATAAATGTTGTCAATGGCGATTTAAGAACTTATATAGGTATAAAAAACACAATTGGCACTCATAACATCATTAAATGTAGACCAGTTTGGTCCGTTCACACAGTGTTAAGAGCTTATCAAATCTTAATATGAGGCGAGTGGAACACAGTATGGGAAATGGGTTCATGTGTTTTTAGGTATAGTCTCCAAATGACGCATTACACCGATCCTGAGGTCACAAGTCACACAAATAATGGATCGTTATAAAAACCACTTCGATTGGAAACAAAAGCCAGACAGACCACTCGTCATGATAAGAGTCACACTTGCATTTGGGTGATTTCTTTCGCGCCGCGGTGAAATATAGAAAAAATGCATTGCACGATATTATTGAAATGTCAAACCGCAACCACAACCATACAGTCTCTTTTCATTTTACTCACTAAAAGTTGCAATTCATGATTTGTTTATGTTAAACATGTAATTGTAGCTTACGTATGCATGGACAATATTGCTGAACGTACCCATTGGATCTTTAAAAATAAATACGTTTTTATTTTAAAGTTGACATGAATACAGTTTATCAGGTGCATGTGTAAAACAGAGTTCTAGTATCTATGTCTGAGTTCGCGCAACCCAGAATATTAACCACCCATTTGAAAGAGCCCCATCTACCTTCAAAGCCAGAATGTCGCACCAAGACAATACATAGCTTGGTAATATGGGTTATGAATTATGAAACAATATACCATTACATAGCCAAATACCACATTATCATGACAATACAACGCTTGCACAACTTATTAACGATGTTTCAAAATGCTATTTTCACGAATTGTATAGCACCCAATTTGACTATATTGTTTACATACGCGTTTAGTCTAAAAATAGAGATGAGTGCTCGGAAAGGTCAGGTGATCCACATTAAAATTCTGTCATTTGACCAACAGAACAAACACGAGTATTCAAAATGGAGACTTCAATTGGTCCCCGATGGCTCACGTAATTCACCCGGAAATTCTCGACAAATCTCGTTTTATGGCTAAGTGTAAACAGGCCTTATCGTTTTAGCTCTATTAAAAGCATCGTATGAACATGTTGCCGTCTCAGTTATTCTTTGAAAAAGAATTTAGAGTAATCTTATGCTAATTATTCTAGAACTTGCACACTTCTACTGTAAATGAGCGCCATTCGAGCTTTAACAGGGGTCAAGTAATATTAGAGTTGTCAGTGCATATATCTATGGTCATGGTGGGTGTCCAACAAATGAATCTGTTTTACGTCAGTATTACCTGTAAAAGAAACGCACGATATGTGTTTCATTCAAATCTGTTTCATCTCTACTCTAGGCATCTTTTAGAAGGTTTGGGAAGGTTGGATTTCACATTCTGGGACTAAGGAATTATCTTATTCTCAACTATCTAAAGTTGTGACCGAACTTCGCAAAACCATATGACATTTAGAATTGTATTGTCAAAAGGGGCCTCCGTGGCCTAGTGGTTAGAGTACAGAAATTGAAATCACATGGCCCCTCTCCGCGTGGGTTCAAATCCTGAGAGGGATATGGATTTTCATGAGAGGCAGTCTCCCGACTGACTTACGGAATGCCGATGGTTCTACCCTCCTTGACCGGCCCCTGTGGGCAGTTGATTATGGGGTCTTCATCCATCATTAAGAGTCGGGCATCGCTACATAACTGAAATAATGTTGATGTGATGTAAAACCCATATAAAAACAAATGGTATTGTTAAAAGAACTTTATCCTCATAAACGTCAATGGAGATTTATCTTCACTCTATATGTTTAAGTAGTTGTCATCTGCAAAGACTAGGGAAAAAAAAGAATTTCATATCCTTAACAAAATGTTGATTTGGCCAAGGGATTGAAAAGACTAGTAAAAATGATGAATTTATTATTCTTAACAAAATGTCGATTTGGCCAAGGGCTTGTCTCGCGCGTCTAGCCATCACGTCAATAATGTTCTCTTGGGAACAAAACATTGTCATTGCACTATTTTGAGTGAATATCACCGTCTGCTCTTATATCCTAGACAAAAAGAAAACACAGGTAGTCTATTCAGGGACTTAAGGGCATGAACAATATCATTATGAATGTGTCACCGTTATGAAATACAAAGTTAACCAAAGTCGACCAGAGCTTTGTACTCGCGATCTTCGTGTCGCTAGTCAATAGTTTCGTTAATTTTGTCTGAACAACCACTTCATTCTGCTCATTCTATCTATTTCTATAGAATATCAAAATTGTAAAATGACGTATCTGAGCAACATTGATTTTATTCAATATTTTTCGGTACGTAATGCGATCAAAAATAATGTAGGGAAGAACTAATTTCCAACCATACAAAGACATAAAAACATATAATTTCGTATTTGCTAGCCACTATGGCCATTTTGCCACATATGAAAAAGACACGGACCCTTATGACGGTGCTTTTCGTTGCCCTTCTTTCAGATTCAACGGATGGGAAAGAAACAAAACCTATTCCGAAGTTTCTATGCTGAATTAAGAAAGACTTTTGACAGTGTTGGTGACATTTCTATTGGCTTCCGAGGGTCATATATTATTAACGTGGTCTCATTTTACTTAATTGGATAAAAGAATTTCATGTCCAGTAAAATATCTGTATCTCGAACTTCCGATTGCCGAACTTCTCTATTCGTCGAGCTCAAGTCGAGGTCCTGGATCATTTGTTCTTTATTTTGTTCTGTTAATGACCTTCGTTTTGTCATGATTCCCTATCTCGAGATTTTCTATACGTTAAACCGTTTGGACTTTCGTCTACCTTTTTTGATAAATTAATTGTTCTGTTTCTTTGTATTTTGATCCATCTAAAGATCCCAGTTGAGAGGGAAAGGTGAATAAGAAGAAGCTTTAAACCATGTTTTTTACACGCCGGTTGTCATATTTTTACATATACAAATGAAAGGTTAATTTTTACACGGTACAGAATATCGACAGCCACGTTGGAATAAGTCTGGGTGCATATCTTGCATCTATGCTATGGCTAGACAGCCTCTGGAAGTTTAGGGTGATCCATTGCGATAGGCCGGAAACGAATGGGAAATGTCTCCTCTGATTCAGGGTGACTCGGTGACATTTGTCGAGAAATGGGGAAGTCGTTTACAGGAAAGGAATTTCCTCATTTTAAGAGGTCCAACATCTTCTCAGAGGACTATCCCGCATAGCCGGCGACGGCGTTGGCGCTCGAACTCAGTACCATCAGGTTACAAATCCACGACCTTAAAAACTGTGCCACGCAAAATATCCGTTAAGAAGTGCAGATAATAATATCCGAAAAAGGTGATATCAAAGTGCTTAAAAAGGACAGTTTAAATGTCGATAATTGTTTTTCTCCAATTCTAGACATATAAAAAGGGAAACGAGATAGCAACATAAAAGATAGATTAACAAAAAGCTATAACTTAAAAGTCATCCTTTTGATTAAATTTCTCTAAAGTTCACGTTCAAATAAGATTTCCTTACCGAGAAATGCTACTTCAACGGAGCTCTCAAACCTGTGAGCTTATTTATGGTAGGCCTATTCGGGAAAGTTATTCCCAACATTTACACTAAACGTCCAACTCGAGTTATACAAGGCTCGAACTAGGGACATCGCTCGAGTTCAATCAAGCAAATCCCTTAGACCTGAGCCTACTCGGTAAAACAACTTATTAACATCTACATCTAAAACGATATCCACCAAATTGCGATTGATACAATATACAATAACGCAAGTACATCGGTTTAAAATAAAAAGGAAATAATACGTAATATGTCTTAAACGGTAGTTTTTAGATTAAATAAGTAGTAAACTGTATGAGAAAAACAACCTAACCTTTTTATTCTCTCACAACGTTCGGAATTAAGGGCTTTTTTGAAGATGTCACAGAACGTTTGGCGTTTTGTCGCTTTTCAGGATCGGTTTTCGGCAAATGCTATAATCGCAGCCTTTTGGAACCTCTTAATTATCGTCTAAATTTGTTTTTATTTTGAAATAGTGATTTTTTCTAATATTCATGTCAATTCGCGGCAGGGATGTGCTTTACTGAGAGTTATTCTTAATAAATGCTGATATTTTGTTTTCAGTATACACACGTAAACTACCACTTCCGTTTTGTTTAGGTATATTTTAGCCATTTAGCTCGAATTGGGGACCTTTTAGTACATTGAAACAATAAAAGAGGGAAAGAGCTCGACGAGAGAGTTTTCCTCTTTTACTTTAAATGCAATTATTTGCATACACAGGATCAAAGTAATGAATTTCAGAAGAAATATTTATGATTGTCAAAGACAATAGAAGACAATTTATTTCAAAAAGTTAAAATCTCATTCTCTGAGAGAGTCCCTTTAAAACAGATTGACATGCTTCTTGTAATATCATTTGTCTTTCGAAAGGCCTTTACATAAAAACGTGCTCTGTCAATTTACTGCAAAACGGTCTACATCGAGTTATACTGAAGAACAGCGATAATGATAAATAGCACCAATCTAACAGCATAGACACTGATCAAAACAGCTCGCTATTTTTCGCTTATTTCGCGAGCGCACGTTTTGAGATAAAGGTTTTTTTTTCAAGTTTGTTTTTCTGATGCATACCTTTTTAATACCTCAACAAAACAAGATAAAGTTAATTTTCTTTTTGTTTTGCAATTATCCCGAGATTTTCAAAGAAAAGTTTCTTTGTTCAAATCAATAAAAAAAATTTAAGATAATAAACAGATGTTTATCAGAAAAACAACAAAATTGAAAAGACTATTTTCGACCATTCAATGTGGAGGAGGAAATATAAAGTTTCACAATGACAATCGAACTTAGCAATCGCGATCTAGCTGTTAAAAATCACATGAATAATACATAGTAAATAAGGCTTTTTCTTATAATGGGGTTCTTTACAACGGAGTAGTCTACCTTGTTAATTGTTTATTCACACGTTTTATGTATTCACATGGTTGTTTTTGTTGGTACCTCTTTCGTTCTTTGGTAACTGTATACTGAAAACAAATCAACGACTAAGAAGTATGTTATATTACCTTGCTATTGACTTGTTTTTGTAATTTAAAATGATATATGCCTGTACGTGTGGGCCTGAGGCCTTTGTACCATATAAAAATATAAATCTATCAAAAAACATATCTATCACACTTTACATTGCACTTTATCATAATAATGTAATTGCTTTTCATGTTCAAGAAAAGTCAGATGCCCACTGCTGGAGTTGTCACAGACGGAGAAAAGGTCAATTGGCCATTATAAAATAACTTAGATAGTCTCTCCAATGACTTACAGTGTGCCTATGGTTCAATTCTGCTTTACCCGCTCCCATGGACATGTAAGTTCGGGGTTCTTATCCACCATCATTATGAGTCGGGCATTGCAACATGACTAATCATGTTGACACGACGTACAAACCAGTATAATAAACATGAATAAATAAATATATAAATAAATAAATAAATAGAAATAAATAAATAAATAAATAAATAAATAAATAAATAAATAAATAAATAAATAAATAAATAAATAAATAAACTCTTAGAGATGCCCTTTGTCAAATCACGTCCCAGGTGGAAATTTAACGGTGAGGTCGGTGATCTATCGCCACAAACCATCCATCAACAACGTCGAGACGAGAGGCGGTTCATCCAATTAGACGATAAAGCACCTGTATTTTGCACAGGGAAAGTGCTTCGGGTTCATTAAAACCCATAGCTTTCATCAATCAAACCGTTTTGTCAAGGACATACGAATTGTTGACATTTTCGTTGCTAATAAAGTGATGTTTTAGTGGTTTTGGTTGTTTGCATTTGTGAATTTGATATTATACACAACCTGTATTTAAACCTTTATGTTTAGGGTGACCCGACCCTATATAGCTAGATTTTCCGACCCTAACAACGATTTTACAGGAACAGAACATAATGCCAGTTTCGTTGACAAATTTTAATGCAGTAACATTAACAACAACGTGTCCATATTCACCAGGATTTTCTTTTGTGACTAATCCAAATTGAAAGGAATGTCACAAGACGATTATCAAGTGTAGAAAAATAACTTCATTTGTTTTTTATGAGCAATTTCGGCTTGTGCTGCAACCATTTCTAAGGTCGTTGGCTAAGGTCATGTGCAGTAAGTTTAGAAATTATGGGTGTCTCCGGCTAAAAACGCATTCTACATGTACGTACCTACACGCAATTTAAATTCGTCCCGAATTTATGAGGTACAGAGATTTTTTAACAAACCCAGAATACTTACGCAAAAGCTCTTGTAGGTTATGTGTGAGAGGTTTCAATGTAACAAAAATAAGAGAACTATGAAGTCGGACTTATACTCGAACCTTGGACCCGTGAATATACTCTACAGTCTCGGTTAAGTGGTCCGCTAACACGTTTAGCTCAGCCTTGTTATCACTAACCCCTTCTAAGTGATCACTTTTAAACAGTGCATAAAATGTTTATTTAGTTTGAGGCTATCTCAAAATAAGACATCCAGAAAGCACCTACAATCCCATTTTGACCGACTTTCTTTCGCATTAAACGTTAGTTGTGTTTTAACACCACGATTCTCCCTCCTTTTACAATGATACATTCTATTACGTATAAATTCAAAGCCGGAATTTGATGTGAAATAGTAAGGAACGTAACCCCAGTCTAAGATCCATAACTGATGCAAATGAAGGCTTGATTCAGTCTGTTGCTGATGATTTCGATGAAAATATCTCATCATAAAACGGACTCAAGTCAACTCATGTACATGCATTATTACAAACGCAAATCAAAAGAAGCTTAGATAAAACACCAGGAAATAACCTAACAATATATCTGATATCTATGGATGCCATGAAAACCACAATAAGTAATCTTTAAAACTCTAACAATTCCTGGAAACTAAAATGCCTAATATGCCTGCACATTACCCTCGGCATTATGCTGCATTGCATGTTGACATTGAGAAGCAGAAAAGATTATTCTAAATTAAAGAGCTAGGGACATTGATCTTCAATTTATGTGTGACATACCACATGTCAAAGATTTACCAGAGATGGTGGATGAAGTACAGCCGTTGTAAGGAGGCAATGCTATCAATGAAACCTGGTTCGTCAGTCATGTACACACCTCTGAACGATGTGATATCTTCTGATCCAGACACAATGATGACTGCAATATGCGATACACAGCTACTTTGCTATCAATGTGGACAAGACTTTAATATACTTCTCTCTAACTAATAGCTCTATCATGCTGTGATAAAGGTAATGTGGGTTCATCATGAGCTATTTCTTGACTTTTATCCAAGACTTGGACAAATGCACACTTTGATGAGCTTTATTGGTTGTGTTGGAGCCCTGATGGCAAACAGTGGTCTTGAAGACATATCAAAGTCATCTTTTGGTGGAGTGACCAGGATATTGTATGGTAGGATCTTTTCACAAAATAATAAGGTCCTCAGAATGGTAGTAGAAGAGGTTTTAAGAAAGGAATCATATTATGCAAACTCCTGTGACGACCTTTTATTCGCCCTTGAGAGGAAAGCAAAGAATAGTAGAACAATCCGTCTTTGGCTAGACTGCCTCATACAGCCTGTTTTCATCATGATGCTCTTTGTTCAAGCCCAAGGAGGAGAATGTGACCTGTACCTCTCAGCAGTAGCAGCTATGATGACATATTTATTTGCTGCCGGGCATATTCATAATGCTAGAAATGGTTTGCATTACTTGAGGCATATGGAAGATCTTCCTTCATGTCCATTAAAGATCTGGTGAGCATGTGATGTGCAATCATGCTTGGCCATGGAATGATATCTGGTTGGATATGATTATTGAGACCACATTTATGCACTATGGCCACTGGACATTGAGGAATTTTAGGCATATCACTTAAGGAATCTGCTTTAAGGCGGTGGGCACTGAGTCTACATATATGTAGCCAGCTTATCCAGGAAATAAAATGCGTGAGGAACATTAAAGAAGAATCTGCACATCTACACATGCAGAAGTGTCATATGCTCAAGTGAAAGCCGATATTGCTGATCGGGAGAATATACAAAAGAAGTTGGATACATGCATTGGCCAAAAGCTACACCAACAACAACATTGAGGAGGAAACTACAAGTAACCAAGTTAGCAAGACTTTCATCAACGCCAGACACACTTTTGATATGTGGTTGTGCAGTTCTATGGTGCATACATTGGTCTGCAAACGTTACAGAGGAGGATTTTTAGATTTGGGGCAATTTGTATAGCTACATTTGAGTCCTTGGTGATGTGTGTTTTATTTTTGACCGATACCACCCATACCGCATTAAGATTGGAACCGGAACTGTGAGAACCAGTAGTTGCAAGGTAGTTTGTCACAAATTGACCACCTCAACACCTCGCCCAGTCCAGTAAATGATATTGACACATTTTGAAAATAAGGTTCAGTTGATAGACATAGTTTGGGAAGACTTCATATGTACGAAGAATGATCTACAAAAAGTACAACATAGACTTATTACCACAGAGTTATCGGATATTCCAGTAAAAAATCATAGAAATTAAATCATGGAGTTGATTTGGGAACTACCCACGAGGAAGCCGATATAATAATTACTGGACAAGTTGTGCAGGCTATTGCAGAGGTAGCTGTTTGTGTCAAGGTCATATACCACGAAACTGATGTGTTTTTTTACTACTACATGTCCTTTGGCCAAAACTACAAGCGATGCATCTAAAAACTGAGTCTTTTATAGAAAATGTCAAAAGGGCTCATCTTCAAACATGTGTTTGGAAAGCCACCTTAGAACAAGCCCCAACAATGTGATTGTTTTTGGTTGAAAAAAGAGATAATGGGCAAGGTTCTTAATTGACGATGAGCCCCAGCAATTGTGTTGAAAGTAGTATCGTGTGGTTGTTCATCACCTTGTGGAACAGCAAGGTGTAGGTGTTATTGGGCACACCTGTCATGTACCATGTTTTACAGATACTATCAAACTTGCAAATGTAATAACAGATTAACAAAGGAGGCAAATAACAATAATAACAGTTAAGTGGAGGATTGTAACATTAAGAATGAAGCATTACAATAATAACGTAACACAATAAGAGAGAGTAAGTTACTCTTTCTTCATGAATAACTGGTTGTTGTTGTCATGTATATAACGTTTTTCTGTAGTCGCTATTATTTTGGTACAGTTAAGAAATGTATCATTGAGACGGTTCCAATGTGGACCTGCAACATATGCTTTTGATTAAAATTAAATTTGTGTATGGGGTAGTATTCACCTTGTTTTTTCACAATTTTTCTGCTATTTTGACCTCCATTGTTTAACTTAAAGTGTCATCCGATGGATTCTTAATCAGGACATATTGTTGAACACGTTTATGAAAAAATATTTTATGCGTACTTTAAATCCAGGTATTTTGCTTCACACCCAGACTAAAATGCTTGCATACGTGTAAGTAATAGACATTTGTCAATGTGGAGCGCTTGAAGATATAACACCAATGTGTAAAATATCAAACACATTGTTTTGGTCTATAAGCCCTATTTCTACATTCATTTAGATTACACATATATCTAAGGTTTAAAGTTCCTTGACGTCATAATATTATTTTTGGAACTTATCAAAATAAAGGAACACACTTATTTAATATTTCAGCAGCGAAACACATGTTCTATTAGATGAGTTTTGGCATTTTTCATTTAATTCAAATCCGATGACAAGACAATCTAACTATACATCAATCTATAAATAATCGGCCATGTGATACTCAGAATACACACTGAAAACAAACATACACGCTCTTGCACTGAGGTATTTGCACCGAGCTAGACAGAATAACATATGGATGACAAAGTGAAACTTACACAATAAGAAGAATCATTAACATTAACATTTTCATAAAGTAATTTGATGACAGCAGTACCACATTTGTTCCAATTTCTTTCGAACCTGCATGTTACGTTCGAGAAATACTAAAAACTATGACACTGATCCGGACTGTTCGTCGCTCGTGTTTGTAATTTATCAGTGCATGGTTATGACTATGATAGATGTATTTATATGTTAGACAGATGGCCGAAAACACAAACATTGTAACGTATTCCAGCAATAAGTACATGTGTAATGTATATCCTATAAAATAGGCGTCTATCACATATGGATTGGGATGAATTTGACTAAAGGGAAATATTGCTCATGTATGGTATTATCATAACTTTACACCGAGTACCAAACATCTTATTTTAATGCTGAAGAATAGAAATTTACCACTTCAATTCATCTATCTTTTTTTTATTTCTTTTGTGAGGGAACATTGTGAAAAAGCCAGAAAATGCTATTGGATCTATTTATCCATGATGTTTTAATCTGAGTTTAAGAGAGGCTTTAGCCCATTACCAAACAAAAGCAAGATTTAACCACTTTGCTGCAGACGACTCTGGAAACATTGTGGGAAAAGGAGAAAATGCACGAGACGAACAATTTCACTGTTTCCCACAATGTTTTCTTCCCTCTCAGAAGATTATTTCCAAATTTCATCACATTTTGAAATATCGTCTGCAAACTCTTTTAATTTGGGACTGTCGAAAATTTAATGTTTGGTTAAGGGTTGAATGAATCGACACTATAGCTATAACCAACGAAATATTGTGATATTGCGGTCCACGAGACCACGAGTAATATTTCTTTGTAATATTTCTTTGTTCATTCGAACTTAAACAGCCCAACTCGAATGTAAATACCTATAAGTTAATGCAATATAACAACACTGAACCAGACTTTCGACGTTAAAGGCACATCAAAGGAGAGAATTACAAATAAATTACTGAACAAATATATGGAGTTCTTTTATTATGTTCATAAGAGTCATGAGAATTAGTTTAGGAATGCATTGAGACCCTATTAAATAGACTCATTTAAAATAAGATATTTTGTGCTTGAAATATACTTGTCTCCAATTCAATCATGTTTATCAACAACCTGTTTGTTTACATTCTTACGAACAATGTCCGTAACGAAGCATAGCTAGAAAAATCCACTTTGGATTTTATGTCCCCTATGAGGATTCGATCCCGGTTCTCCCGGGTGACAGTCCAATACATTACCACTGAGCTAAAGAGTCGGCTCGGTAACGCAGAGGTTACATCTTGTCCTGATTGAGTGTTGCTATGCTGTAGAGTGTGAGGCGGTTACGTAACACACCCCCTCTTATAGAAGTCATCATTTATGATGACATGTAAGCCTATTTCGGCTAGTAAGTCCATTTCGGACGAATTAATGGCTCAATGGCCAATCCCGGACGAGCCCCCATCTTACGAACAATGTCCGTAACGAAGCATAGCTAGAAAAATCCACTTTTGGATTTTATGTCCCCTATGAGGAATCGATCCCGGTTCTCCCGGGTGACAGTCCAAGACATAACCACTGAGCTAAAGAGTCGGCTCGGTAACGCAGAGGTTACATCTTGTCCTGATTGAGTGTTGCTATGCTGTAGAGAGTGAGGCGGTTACGTAACAACATATTCAAAATAATGAATTCTGATTGGTCGGTTCAAAAATGTGTGTATCAACTGTCAAGGTCAAAGGTGAAGAATTTGGAAATCTGAATTATAAAACTTGCTAATCTGGGTTATTTCTGGTTTACTTTCACATTTAAGTTGTGCTGATGGTGTTTTCTGGTGATAACTATTTGAATCTGCCCAAAACTTTACAAAATAATATAGTTTGATATAGCATTAATCTCCTTTAATGGGCCTTTAATAATTCGCTTATGAAGACGCGTCTATCATTTGACCATATACTCCATACCGCCTTCCCATAACGCAACTGCTTCAGAAACATTGAAATAATCGAATCCAATTTACAATATATCGTTTTATTGAATTGGTCTATAAAATTCCAAAAAGGAATTCTTTTTCATGGCATCCTTTGTGTCTATGCTATAAATGCAACACTCAACAAGTGAAGTACCAAAGTAGGGAATGGGTTTAAAACACTCCATAGTTTATCTTGATATAATTTTCGGTTATTGCGATAATTATTTCACAAGAAAAAGAGACTTGGATAATTAGGAATTCTCATTTGGTACCAGTCATTCCTCAGAGGTCAAAACAAATACCAATACTCCATGTATTTCATCACGGGTATAAAGTTTTTGCTTCCAATCCATTTAGCACTTTCTCACATAAACATGTATAATCAAATATTAGAGACGACTAAGATACGTCTTAGTAAATCATTGACCTCATAAGATGTCGAAAAAAAAAGATTGGCATAACAAACGTTCACGACAAGGTCATACACACTATACTGTGCATATGCATCCAGTCTTACAAATTTAGTTCACCATCAACGATTGTTTGTTTGATTTTGTTTTTGTTATCGTTTTGTCCATGACGACATGGCCTGCAACAAACGAATCAACTCAATTTGAGGACAATCTCGACTTCAGCTTGTACCATTTTAGAATATGAGTGTTACCGATTTCCTTCGTAACTGATGTTAGAACGTCCTCAAATTGAAATGGTTCATGAAACGCATGCCTTGTGGCATAAGCCATCAAGTAGATATTAGTAACATTTAAGCAACTGTCGTAGATATATTCTTTAATTATTCAGGCGATATAGATGTATTCATCATTGCTACTTTTGATCAAGGCCTGTCGTTCAGGTTTCTCTTGCAGGTCGATATACATATTTGTTGAATCTTTACTATCCAACCCGTAATGTTATTTCATTAAGACCCTCAAGTAAAAGGTATGTCAAAAGTGTCGTTCAGACTTCAAATCGCCTTATGGTTCTCACTGTTACATAATAATGGAACTTGATTGAAGAATTATTGGACAAATCGCTTGTTATCAATTCTAATAACGTACAAGTGTATGACTTAATCTGTTGTTTTCGAACGTACCATCAGTCCCATTTTATTCATGATAAAAACGGTAAATCACAAAATAAACTTTATATTTTAGTGAAATTTACCAGCCCGACACTGTACCAGGTAGTAATTGACATGCCTTGATTGATTAACGTTTGGTCGGAAACAGCGAGAGAAAAGATCCTTGTAATACCACCTTGAATAAACCCTTATAATGCTGGAACCGACTTCATGCTTATGCAAACAAGTTAGATCACATGCCAGCCGCCAAGTAAATTGGCGGTGGGCGTGTGATCAAACCTGTTTGGTTCTCCAAGAACTTTTCCTCATCAAAATTAAGCAGATATTTAAGTTTTTGGAAAGCAGACGGCACAAAAATGAATTCTATGAAAATTACCCAGCATTCTAAGGGTTAATAAGCATAAAGTTTGTGCAGGCGTATCCTCGACAACACGTTTGATACGTTAGTTACTTATCTATCCAATATGGATCTTAACAAGAAAGTGTATTCGGGACCTTGTGTTGCAATATCTCAAAATATTTCCGGGGTCCTATATTCTTTATATTCATTAGAATCGTCCCGTTGCGACGAAGCGTGTATATGGTGTTGCATCACTGTAAGGGCCAGGCACTTATGTAGATCTCTGAATGTGCATACATCTTTAGCTCGTCCATAAGCCCTTTCCCACAGACATTATATTGTAATCCGTCAATCATTATGTGGCATCACCTGCTGAAGTGCCATAAAAGTAAAGGGAATTTTTGGTTTTCAAATGAGAGTCTCTGGCAGAAGAATTTTGGAAGTACGCTTAAATATAACACATGCACAATACAATGAGAGTGGAACTTCGTCTTAACACCCAAAGTGGCTAGCTGACCGATAAAAGAGTTGGAATGCAAAACACATGTCTTGATTCAGAAGAGTCAGGTGTCTTTCGGTATCAACATGCATTTTTTTTCGATGAAGTCATAACCGCTGATCAAGAACAAAAACCACTGCAACAATTTGTGTATAAAAGGCCGAGCTGTCCACAGTGTAAACCATCACTCATCGACCCAGCAATCATGAGAGTTCTTCACTGTTTCGCTGTACTTCTTCTCTGTGTTGCCATTAGCCGTGGGACACCTGGTAAGTTTTACAGTTTACTTTAAATAGCTTCATAAGCGGTTATAATGATTAACTTGCCTGGAATTGATCAAATCAGTCTCTTATAGACTATTGTATGGTTAGTCGACATTGGAACTTGAAATTTAGTAAGTTATACATCATGACTTTCTTTTTACAATCAACCAATGAACTATTATAATTTTAGTATTATTTTTTTCATTCGAAGATGCAAGGTTTCCCATTCTATATGGAGTGGTCGTTATTCTTTGTATTGGGGATTTTAATGTCAAAACACAACTTTATTCATGGTAAAAAGGCAACAAGCCTACCATACCACATACAATGCAATTCATTTTGATAATTTAATTGTTTGAGTTTGCTATTTTATAAGGTACATGGAATCATAATTTTGTCAAAACATTCAAGTTGGTTTGTCTCTATAGTGTGTAAGTTTTATAAAGGAAGCTTTAAAATAGTTCAAGTTTTGTATTAAGCTTTTAGCGATTGATCAACGAGTTTAAACAAGCATTCTTTTGATAATATAGACCAATTTATAAGAAGTTTGACTCGGAATGATATTTGAAGTCAGTAGAGTCTGGTGCAAAACATTGTCATACAATTGTATTGTTTCGTTCTTAATGCTGAAAATGTATAGAAAATCGGCGCAGTTCTCACAGATTGATTTTTGGTTAATCAGAAGGGCTTTGCAACGCTTTATATGTATGTCTTCGTCCGATGTTTGGGTCCGATATTTTGGTTCGATCCTGGCCCGTCTGAAATTATTCAATCAGGGCATTTGCAAAATGTTCTACTTACGACGAATTCATATACAATGTACAACCTGCCTTCCATATCACAATATTGTATCGTGCCGTTTTTTACAGCATTTCATAGTAGGCAAAATAATTTCGATTTACTTGTACGTAAATGCCAAACTATTTCCTTCACTTGTCTGTAGTATAATTATTTAGTAAGCTTCAATAAAATTCGTGTGTCTTTAAGTTCTTTTGAACAAGCTTGGCAATGTGGACAATTGTCCCCAGGGTTTTAGCCTCGATTGGGTTCGAAATGCTCATAAAGTATCGAGAGTGCGTTTGTGACACCTCGTCAAGCTTTATAGGCGGCTCACTTCTAGAAGTGCTGCATGACTTAGTAATTGTTGCTGTTATAAAGACTCAAGGATTTCTCTTGAAAATATGATTTATAATTACAGTATAGGCCTTTGCTAAATGATAATCAAATATCAGCCCTGTTTCATAGCTCTGATTTCTATTTCACTTTTAGTTAGTTTACTATTTGGGTTCCGCTATGTAAGTAAATACGAGAGTGGTAGAAAATCGCAAAACGAATAAGTTGGCCTTTAGTTCAAACCCAGTATGTCTTTTTGTTTGCATGTTTTTCATTTGAATCTAAGTATCATTCCTTAAATTTGTACAATGTTAGCTTTTTTTTTTACAAAGGGTTTAACACAAGAAAACATTGAATATCGTATGAACAAGAACTTCCTATCAAAACGTGTTAACACTTGAATTGCTTTCCATTTCAACCCAATTCATTATTAAAGTTATCCTTAACAAAGGAACGGAAATGCAGTTGACATCAACCCAATAATAGGCATGCAAACATTTCGACCCATTCGGCTTTTATCATAACCCCAATAAAAGCATTATAAAAAGCATCAAGATGAGGATTTAAATCATTGTCACGAATATGGATCTTTGCGCATAATCATATCAAGGAGTTCGGTGTCCATTTAGTAGAACGTTCATGCATATCAATCATTTGATAAAACCTTGTGTGGAACACGTATTCAAGAACGTGATAAGGAACACTCATTTAGTACAAGCCGAAGCGCTCCTGTGCTAAAAAGCGACATGACAACGGTAACACGTTTAAAACGTGTTCTTAACTTTACAAAGCCAACTAAATAAACATATGATGCTGAATAGGATGGCCTCGACCTCCACCCTTCTATGAATGTGGATGATTAGAAAAAACAAAAGCAAGAGGCCATATTTGGGTTCATAACGTATCGCTTTCATTTGGTTTTCAGGTTATGGTTATGGAGGAGGTATGGGAGGCGGAGGTATGGGAGGCGGAGGTATGGGTGGTGGCATGATGGGAGGTGGTATGATGGGTGGTGGCATGATGGGTGGTGGCATGATGGGCATGGGAGGTGGCGATGGCATGCACGGCGGTATGATGGGCGGTGGCATGATGGGTGGTGGCATGATGGGAGGCGGTATGATGGGTGGTGGCATGATGGGCGGTGGCATGATGGGAGGCGGTATGATGGGCGGTGGCATGATGGGAGGCGGTATGGGTGGCTACACAGGTAGTAGCTTTACTGGAAGGTGGGTCTGCAAGTGCAGGAAAAGGTGCGGCTGGAATGAGAGCTGGTTCGGAAAGTGTCCTTGGTGCCGCTTCAAGATCTGGTGCCGCTACAGGTGCTGCAAATGGGTGAGCTTCGGTGGCTAATCAACTCGAAAAAGGTACGTTTGGTTTTCGGTTTAATTTGGCTTATTCTTACAGGTTTCCATAGGGGAATAAATCAATGAATGCCAGGTTATTAGGTTGAATTAAAAGTTTGCATTAAAGAACGGATGCTCAACTAAGAGTCCGATCATACCAATCAATAAATGAAAGGGAAATGTTTACAGTAAGAACATTTACGAAGGCAGAAATCTTAAATATTGGCGAGAATATCGGAATTCTTTCGTGCAAGGTCATGATTAACGACATTGGCCTTGATGCCTTCCTAGAAAAGGATTAACACTCTATGTACGGATCCCCCATGAGGTGTTTCTTACATTACGTAGCCAATTTTACGGAAAAGGTCACCGTCTGGTACCTCCTTGACGGCCCGATATAAGGCTAATTGGAATACGAAATACATTAACAAACTTGCTTTTGGGGAAATACCAGATGTGAAGAATATGACATTTTGTCCCTGAATGTACAATGCTGTTTGTATTGTAATGGAATTCGTGTGTGAAGGAATGATGCTTCTAAGTCATAAGTCCATCTGATGTTTGCGAAATATGAGAACATTGTGAGAAAGGAGCAATTTCTCGTGCCAAGCCAAATAGACATGCGTCAGTGTGTATTTGATAAAAGAAAAAATACTTTCTTTGCAGATTAAAAATAATTAATCCCATTTCAAGAGAAAGACATCTAGGTATTTCTTCAGAACATTAAACATCTTTATTCTCTTTACCATTTGTTTATCGAATACATCATTTTTGGGAGCCAATAAATATCAGAAGGGGATGCAGTTATAGGGTAACATCTCTTTCGTTTTAGACATATATATGCCACTCATAAGGATCTTATTAGAAATCCATATGGGCAAAAATAACTATCCCTTTATATTACAAAATATACAGGCATGTCATCAAAATGTAAAATAAAGCGTTCTCTCTGCAAATAAACATTAATTTATTCGAATTTGACGATAAAACAGGTTCTCGCTTCCTGCATGATAGTTGTCAAACAGAATCATGCCAATAAAAAGATGCAAGGTGCATTGTACAGACGCCTATTGAAAACATGACAGGAATAAAAAACAGCATGGGCAAGCTTTTCATTTATGCTGTCATTACCTCATGCTGCAATAAGTGCACGTGGTATCATACCTAGTGACAACGGCTTGTTGTCTACGGACCCCCTTTCCGTTCGATACGCTAGATATAGAGGCAAATGTTTAACAAACCTATGCAAAATCCATCATATTTCTGTAGCAAAGGTGAAAGAACTCAAATAATGGTGAAAAATTGATTTGAGATGTTTTTGTTTTTCTCTTTTACAGAATATTTAAAGCTTAAAGGACCCTAGACCCTGAATCATCTATCGACTTTCGAAAAACGATGAACAAGAAGTTCAAGACAATGTAAAATCGAAATGATAATAATAATAAATATATTCCAGCATCAATATTATCGTCGGTTTTGTTTTCTTATAGCCCCCACTTGCTGCTTTTTCAACTCTTAGCCCTGAACACTTGTAATTGCGAAGACTTATAAAGTGTCTTGTGCAGAGGCTAGTGTACTTTAGTTCTTGTCAGTAAGTAATGAGTATAACGTCAGTTTTATGAGCGATACACTAAAATCCAA
Organism: Cerastoderma edule; assembly: GCA_947846245.1. NCBI lineage: Eukaryota > Metazoa > Mollusca > Bivalvia > Cardiida > Cardiidae > Cerastoderma > Cerastoderma edule. The sequence continues at coordinate 18,198,093 of OX401406.1, forward strand.
TTCGACTTCCCTGGTAATGAACGGAAAATAACACATATGCCGATAATTCAGAGATTTATTTGGCTGCTAGATTAGATTATAGCGGCGTGTTAAAAGAAAAGTTAGTCTCATCACGACTGTCAACACTTCTATCCACGTCCCTTTTAATTTATTACCAGTACTGCACAATGTGCTTCCAAACCACCGGCAGTATTCCCACATTACCATAGATGATCAGTGATGAAAGCCAAATGACCCAGGTGATAAAGATTTCTTTAAACGTCTGGAAAAACGTTGGTTTATCCGACTGTTATAATCGAGGTCTATGAGCCAAGTAAGTCAAGTTGGCCTAGTTGTTAGAGTACAGGCAAACTTGTGTTAAGAGGCCAGCCTATGGGACAGAGTAAATTGGCTGTTTAAGACAGGTTGGCTGCTTAACACAAATTGATGTACACTTAAAATCTAACAACGGGACTTTCTGTTGTGGCTGTTTAAGGCAGATTGGCTGCTTAAAAGGGTGGCTGCGTAACACAAGTTAGACTATACTTAAATTGAAATCACACATTGCCTAGCCGTGTGAGTTCAAATCCTCGTGTCGGAATTTGGAGAGAAAGACTCCCGACTATCTCACGGAACGCCGATTCTTTTCCCAGTTTGAGAAGCCCTTATAGGCAGTTATACGTTGAATCTTCTTCCACATCATAGGTCATGCATCGCATGTTTGCACGATGAAACACCATGTAGATGTAGCTATATCAATGAGGTCCAAGACGGGATGCTACTGACTAAAGGTATCGCAGCTCGACAAAGATTAACGGTGTGACTTATTTGTCTCTTTAAAATGAGTATTATTTAACGTGCGGTAAACATTGTGCCTACGGCTGTCAAGAGGTTTAGGAGTTCACCATAATGGGCACCTAGACGCATCGGGCGTCCATACAATTATTGTCAGCATATGCAGAATTCACCCGGGACTCCAATATAGAAAAAAAGCCGAAGCAATCTAGATAGATCAATGAAGAACGATTTTACCGTGTGTCGCAACGATTTCACAATCAGCTATGCATTACGTTAAGCCAATAACTTTCCAACTATTACTTAGAATGGTGTTCGGACAGCTGTAAACGGATCTCAAGCCGGGTTCACCGCTTATATTGTAGATAGATGGATCAAGTTATTGAATTTTTTTTTCTTGGTTTCTATGGTCAACAGACACTGACTTTAATCGGCACGGATTAATATGTATTGGCTGAAAGTGTCTATATTCCACCAGACCGTAAGAAGATTTTCCAAAACAAGGTCCCAGAAATGTGTCAATGAAATCATAACTTTTCTAAGAACATATACTAATGTATTCTTCATGGATGATTTTGATACGCGACACGATACACTTACCGATCTCAAAGAAACTCCTAAACCTTCTGCAATAAAATTGACTTGGTTCAAGCAGATGTTCAAACGATATGCCCAAGATGATTTACAGTTTGAATGATAATCAACAGCCTGTATATCTTGGTATAAACAGACATCTGAGCTGTCTAAAAAATCTTGAAAACCCTAAAATTCATAATTTGAATAACTTGATTGAAACAAATTAAGAAGAGCAACGAAAAGTTAAGAAAAAGTCGGGTGGACTTGACAAGATAGTAAATATACATATGAAAACATCAAATCAATTTGTGCAATTATCCCTTTTTACACTGGTCATTTTGATAAGGCCTTAGCTCCTGGTACACTGCTTGGAATATGGCTTGACCAATCGTTGGTCGATTTTTAATCATAGATGATTTGTAAACACAAACACGAGAAATTATAGAATACTTTAATTGATTTTCAAATATTTTTGAAAACATTCAGAGATATGTCCACTGAGGCAAAGATGAATTAAAAACTCTCTAATGTTAAAGAAAACATGTATAGTTATATCAAGGCGTGTTTGTTTCCCATCTTGTAGTCGCATAAGACAATGCGTTAATCTCTTAACCATACTGTTTTGCTTTTAATCGGCATTGAATAATTCTTACTTGATTGAAATGATATGTTTACCTAGACTTCTGTATTCTTACTATATTTTGTTGCACTTCATTAAAAAGACAACTTTGTACACTTTGCAACCTTTGGGAATTTAGTGGAGATATTGTTGAAAATCTGTATTGACTATTTAAACTTTAACAGATAACTATATATTGCAAGCACCATAGTATTTGGTATTTGGAGATTTATAAACATATACGTAAAAAGAATGTCAAAGAAGCAAATAAACAATTCAAAATGGTAATTCGATCGTTCTAAGATCACATGCAGCCTGGTATGATGCACTTTCATCATTGTCCATATTTGTATTTGGTCTAAATCGTCTTGTAAAAAATGTCATTTTATAAAATATGAATGCACGGTTGAGAAATATTGCTTACACACCAGGAATCTCATATTTTGGTCCAACAGTGCATGTTATAAACACACGATATCAAATGAGTCAAAAAGTCGTGATTTTGTTTTTCACTCTCTTTTTCTAGTTCTATAAGAGTTTGGCTGATCAGGTAATCCTCTATGCTGCGAAATACCAGTTGCTTGAATCAACCAATAGAAATTCAGAAACACAAAATCGCAATTAGCAACTTCATGGATCTATAGCATTTGCCCATACCAGGATCTCTGAAGTATGCTTCTGAACATGCAAAACAAGATGGTATAGTCACCAATTAGAAGCTCATAACATGAAAAATATCTTAAGATACTAAAACGATCAGTCAAAATTCCCAGAGACGTGAAGCGGCTGCGGCTGTATTATCGTCTTTTTAAATGATAAAAAGTATTTATCTTTGTCTACAAGTGGCATCAAAGAAGATCAAAACTTGGAATCACTTCAGGATTTTTTTTTCTTTTTTGTTTTTCGGAATGGAAATATCAGTGAATTGAAACCTTTGCGTGACACATTGATATCATATTTCAAGGACTTTCTTGAGGGGAGCTACCTAAGCACGGGTTGCCTGTTGTATAGAAGTCACCAAAGAGTTCGTCCTCGGTTCGGCCTTTCGGGTCAAGAAATCAATTTAAGATAATTCATATTTCAATGTAAAACGTTTATCATTAGTTACGTAGCTTTTTCCATTTCCCATTAACAGCAATTTGGAAGATCCCGTCGATATCCAAAAAACCGTCACTGATACATCAGAAATAACTTGACTGTTATTACACCAAAGTTTTAAGTACTGCAAATATTCGGTTTTAAATGTGAAGAAGGAAACGTCACCGATATTAGCCCTAATAGTGCTGGAACCAACTTTATGCCTATGCAAACAGGTTAGATCCATGCCAGCCGCAAACTTGGTGTGTGAGAAACTAGACAAACATAATAATTAACTCATTGCAAAACGTTGCATATTGCAATATGTAGGGAAAAGTTAGATTAAAAAGCGATTTAAAGCCGCTCTTCTTTGAACAAAATTTAGTGTTTAACCTACATTTTCATCCAATGAGAATGCGTCAATTTGGATTTTTCTGCAAGTTAATTTCCCAAAAACTGCTGGTTTATAGGGTTTATTCCTTAATCCTAACAACGTTGTTATAAAAACGAAACTAAATAATACTCATTACTCATACAGAATTTTATGAATAATACACCTACAGAAAAATTCGAATTGACGCATTTTATTGGATAAAAATTTAGATTGAACACTTATTTGTTTTGGGGACCAATTGCTTCGCAGATATTTGTAATTGTGTTGATGAACATGGCTCATCCGGGAATGAGATGTCTTTCAACATAAAATCCGTCATATCAAAGGTTACATACATCTTTCCCGGGTGATGGCCACTGATCAACTTGAGAACAGCTAATAATGTGGCGTAAGAAATGGCGAATGAACTACGTCACATTTTCTACAGCCAAATATGGTATTAGTCTAGCAGCCAGGGGTGTGCAACACCTATCTTACTTGATTGTATATCCATTATAAAGAAACAAAATGTGTGATAACAATCTCAATTGCATAGGCGTAGGAGCAGGGTTGGCCAGGGGGCCGGCCCCCCAGTATCCAGACCGGGGGGGGGGAGAGTATACTTTGCCCCCCCCCCCCAATACTCACAATGGCAAATGACGGATATTCAAGATATTTGAAAAGAAAAAGAAAAGAAACGAAAATTAACAGCAGAATATTAATAAATGTGTATTTTTGTGCTATATCTAATACCAATTCGCCTTTTGTTACGTCAATAACCAAAATATTTTTGACGTCATCATTGCAAATGGCAATCTGAACACATCGGGTTTATCCAATGAAAACTCAGCTCAATAAAATACCCGGGAAGTTTTGATTGACGAAAACAGTGGTGTAAAATGTGTTCTAAGGAGTCAGACTCAAAATTGTATTTAAAGCTTTAAGAATAATTTAATCTTTGACAACATTCAGTTGAATCCGTGGCTGTGACAGTCGGGGTGCTGCCACTTTTTGTTTAGATCAAATACATTTGATTTCCGCGTGAGATTGAGACCAGGCATATCCTTCTTTTTTTTTTTTTCTTTTTTTTTTATTATTATTAAAGATACACATTTATGTACGCTTTCTTTTAATTCTCATGATGTTATTGAATTTGTAAATGCATGAATAGTCATGAAAAAGTTTAGGAACATTTATTCTTAAACCGGTCCTCATCTGAAATTGCCCCCCCTCCCCCATGTTGAAAACGCTCCTAGGCCTATGAGTTGGGCAGCTATAAGTTATTATTGAGCTGTTTCTATATGGCAACCGTCAGTATTTAACTAAATTTCTAGTTTAGCTAGTATATTTCACAAATATTTCTTCAAAATTGGTTCTAGATAAGAAGTTTGGTGTAAAAATGGAAAGTATGATTATTACCTACAATGTGCATTAAAATATGCAAGTTATTACATTTGCATATCTATAAATATTACAAAGAGTGCAATAAAGTTTCTAAAAACTAGCGCACCTCAAAAATACTACATAGAATATTTGCGGTTAAATTTCTCCCAGACAGATGAAAGACCATTGGTGTATTTGGTGAGTTTTATCTTGTTTTTCAAGGATTAAAGATATGCTGTTGGTTAACATATGGTTATGCAACTAGAAAACATTTCATTTTCCTTGGAAATGAAAAGAAGAGTAGTACTCGGATAGTCAAATTTTCGGATACAAACTATAAAAGTTGCCTATTAATTTGATAAAAGACATGAAATCTTGAATTTGGTATACAGAAACATAACAACCTAAGGTTATACTCGGACTAGGTTATACAAGTTGTTGATTTTGTCTATTAAAACCAATTGGTCTCGTCTCTTGCCTAGTACTTACCTTTTTCTTCTTCATTTTGTAGGATAGACGTATAACCATATATAACGGATAAATAATCTGACAAAGATAATGAAGAACCGGTACTACCATCGGAATTGTGTCCACCTAAATGCACCATACATTTCGTACAGGAGCCCTCCAACAATTAGGCCTGACTTAATTCTCTCAATGATATGCTATCTTGGCAGTCACTTCTAAATACTGCCAAAATTCCAGGACAGATTTAGCAATTTTTCACATTGCAGATGCTATTTAAGAAAACGTGTCGTGTAAATTTATTACAGAGATTGCAGAAGTTAACTTTGAAATTGGACCTTGAAATGTGGTGATCTAAGAGCAGGCAAGACACTGAGAAATAAAGCCATAGAAAATAATGACAACAGAATTTGTTGCTGTTGAAGGTCATTATCATCGTCCATGTTACCGAAGTTACACTCGACAGGTGAAACAAAATAATTATTTCACACGAAAAAGAGACTTGGACAATTAGTAATTCTCATTTGATACCAGTCATTCCTTAGAGGTCAAAACAAATACCAATACTCCATGTATTTCATCACGGGTATAAAGTTTTTGCTTCCAATCCATTTAGCACTTTTTAACATAAACATGTAAAATCAAATATTAGAGACGATTAAAATACGTCTAAGTAAATCATTGACCTCATAAGATGTCAAAAAAAAAAGATTGGCATAACAAACGTTCACGACAAGGTCATACACACTATACTGTGCATATGCATCCAGTCTTACAAATTTAGTTCACCATCAACGATTGTTTGTTTGATTTTGTTTTTGTTATCGTTTTGTCCATGACGACATGGCCTGCAACAAACGAATCAACTCAATTTGAGGACAATCTCGACTTCAGCTTGTACCATTTTAGAATATGAGTGTTACCGATTTCCTTCGTAACTGATGTTAGAACGTCCTCAAATTGAAATGGTTCATGAAACACATGCCTTGTGGCATAAGCCACCAAGTAGATATTAGTAACATTTAAGCAACTGTCGTAGATATATTCTTTAATTATTCACACGATATAGATGTATTTATCATTGCTACTTTTGATCAAGGCCTGTCGTTCAGGTTTCTCTTGCAGGTCGATATACATATTTGTTGAATCTTTACTATCCAACCCGTAATGTTATTTCATTAAGACCCTCAAGTAAAAGGTATGTCAAAAGTGTCGTTCAGACTTCAAATCGCCTTATGGTTCTCACTGTTACATAATAATGGAACTTGATTGAAGAATTATTGGACAAATCGCTTGTTATCAATTCTAATAACGTACAAGTGTATGACTTAATCTGTTGTTTTCGAACGTACCATCAGTCCCATTTTATTCATGATAAAAACGGTAAATCACAAAATAAACTTTGTATTTTAGTGAAATTTACCAGCCCGACACTGTACCAGGTAGTAATTGACATGCCTTGATTGATTATCGTTTGGTCGGAAACAGCGAGAGAAAAGATCCTTGTAATACCACCTTGAATAAACCCTTTTAATGCTGGAACCCACTTCATGCTTATGCAAACAAGTTATATCACATGCCAGCCGCCAAGTAAATTGGCGGCGGGCCTGTGATCTAACCTGTTTGCTTCTCCAAGAACTTTTCCTCATCATAATCAAGCAGACTTTAAAGTTTTTGGAAGGCAGACGACACAAAAATGAATTTTAAGAAAATTACCCAGCATTCTAAGGGTTAACAAGCATAAAGTTTGTGCAGGCGTATCCTCGACAACACGTTTGATACGTTAGTTAGTTAGCTTCCCAATATGGATATAAACAGAAAAGTGTATTCGGGACCTTGTGTTGCAATATCTCAAACTATTTCCGGGGTCCTATATTCTTTATATTCATTAGAATAGTCCCGTTGCGACGAAGCGTGTATATGGTGTTGCATCACTGTAAGGGTCAGGCACTTATGTAGATATCTAAATGTGCATACATCTTTAGCTTGTCCATAAGCCCTTTCCCACAGACGTTATATTGTCAACCGTCAATCATTATGTGGCATCAACTGCTGAAGTGCCATAAAAGTAAAGGGAATTTTTGGTTTTCAAATGAGAGTCTCTGGCAGAAGAATTTTGGAAGTACGCTTAAATATAACACATGCACAATACAATGAGAATGGAACTTCGTCTTAACACCCAAAGTGGCTAGCTGTCTGTTAAAAGAGTTGGAATACAAAACACGTGTCTTGATTCAGAAGAGTCAGGTGTCTGTCGGTATGAACATGCATTTTTTTCGATGAAATCATAACCGCTGATCAAGAACAAAAACCACTGCAACAATTTGTGTATAAAAGGCCGAGCTGTCCACAGTGTAAACCATCACTCATCGACCCAGCAATCATGAGAGTTCTTCACTGTTTCGCTGTGCTTCTTCTCTGTGTTGCCATTAGCCGTGGGACACCTGGTAAGTTTAAGATTTACATTAAATATATTTATACGGGGTAATAATGGTTACCTTGCCTAGAATTTACGAAATCTGTCTCTTCTACACTATTATATGGTTAGTCGTCGTTTGTCATTTAGCATGGATATTAAGATTTAGTTAGTAATATAGCAATATTATGTTTTTACCATCAAACAATAAACCATTACAAGTTTCGAATGTTCTTTTTTCATTTGAAGTGGAAAGGTTTCAAGATCTATATCGAGTGGTCGTTATTCTTTGTATTGGGGATTTTAATGTCATAACACAACTTTATTCATGTTAAAAAGGCAACAAGCCTACCATACCACATACAATGCAATTCAATTTGATAATTTAATAGTTTGAGTTTGCTATTCAATAAGGTACGTGGTATCATAATTTTGTCAAAACATTCAAGTTGGTTTGTCTCTATAGTGTGTGCGTTTTATAAAGAAAGCTTTAAAATAGTTCAAGTTTTGTATTAAGTTTTTAGCGATTGATCAACGAGTTTAAACAAGCATTCTTTTGATAATATAGACCAATTTATAAGAAGTTTGACTCGGAATGATATTTGAAGTCGGTAGAGTCTGGTGCAAAACATTGTCATACAATTGTATTGTTTCGTTCGTAATGCTGATGAAAATGTATAGAAAATCGGCGCAATTCTCACAGATTGATTTTTGTTTAATCCGAAGGGCTTAGCAACGCTTTATATGTATGTCTTCGTCCGATGTTTGGGTCCGTTATTTTTTTCCGAGCTTGGCCCGTCTGAAGATATTTAATCAGGGCATTTGCAAAATGTTCTACTTACGACGAATCCAAATACAATGTACAACCTGCCTTCCATATCTCAATATTGTATTATGCCGATTTTTACAGCATTACATAGTAGGCAAAATAGTTTCGATTTACTTGTACGTAAATGCCAAATTATTTTCTTCACTTGTCTGTAGTTTAATTATTTAGTAAGCTTCAGTACAATTCGTGTGTCTTTAAATTCTTTTGAACAAGCTTGGCAATGTGGAAAATTGTCCCCAGGGTTTTAGCCTCGATTGGGTTCAAAATGCTCATAAAGTATCGAGAGTGTGTTTGTGACACCTCGTCAAGCTTTATAGGCGACTCTCCCCTAGAAGTGCTGCATGGCTTATTAATTGTTGCTTCTATAAAGACTCAAGGATTCCACTTTAAATAATAATTTATCATTTAAGTATAGGCCTTTGCTAAATGATAATCAAATATCACCCCTGTTTCATAGCTCTGATTTCTAACTATTTCACTTTTAGATAGTTTACTATTAGTTTTCAGCAATGTAAGTAAATACGAGAGTAGTAGAAAATCGCCAAACAAATAAGTTGGCCTTAAGTTTACACCCAATATGACTTTTTGTTTGCATGTTTTTCATTTGAATCTAAGAATCACTCTTTACATTTGTACAATGTTAGCTGTTTCTTTTACAAAGGGTTTAACACAAGAAAACATTGAATATCGTATGAACAAGAACTTCCTATCAAAACGTGTTAACACTTGAATTGCTTTCCATTTCAACCCAATTCATTATTAAAGTTATCCTTAACAAAGGAACAGAAATGCAGTTGACATCATTCCAATAATAGGCTTGCAAACATTTCAGCCCATTTGGCTTTTATCATAACCCCAATAAAAGCATTATAAAAAGTATCAAGATGAGGATTTAAATCATTGTCACGAATATGGATCTTTGCGCATAATCATATCAAGGAATTAGGTGTCCATTTAGTAGAACGTTCATGCATATCAATCATTTGATAAAACCTTGTGTGGAACACGTATTCAAGAACGTGATAAGGAACACTCATTTAGTACAAGCCGAAGCGCTCCTGTGCTAAAAAGCGACATGCCAACAGTAACACGTTTAAAACGTGTTCTTAACTTTACAAAACCAAATAAATAAACATATGATGCTGAATAGGATGGCCTCGACCTCCACCCTTCTATGAATGTGGATGATTAGAAAAAACAAAAGCAAGAGGCCATATTTGGGTTCATAACGTATCGCTTTCATTTGGTTTTCAGGTTATGGTTATGGAGGAGGTATGGGAGGCGGAGGTATGGGAGGCGGAGGTATGGGTGGTGGCATGATGGGAGGTGGTATGATGGGTGGTGGCATGATGGGTGGTGGCATGATGGGCATGGGAGGTGACGATGGCATGCACGGCGGTATGATGGGCGGTGGCATGATGGGAGGCGGTATGATGGGTGGTGGCATGATGGGCGGTGGCATGATGGGAGGCGGTATGATGGGCGGTGGCATGATGGGAGGCGGTATGGGTGGCTACACAGGTAGTAGCTTTACTGGAAGGTGGGTCTGCAAGTGCAGGAAAAGGTGCGGCTGGAATGAGAGCTGGTTCGGAAAGTGTCCTTGGTGCCGCTTCAAGATCTGGTGCCGCTACAGGTGCTGCAAATGGGTGAGCTTCGGTGGCTAATCAACTCGAAAAAGGTACGTTTGGTTTTCGGTTTAATTTGGCTTATTCTTACAGGTTTCCATAGGGGAATAAATCAATGAATACCAGGTTATTAGGTTGAATTAAAAGTTTGCATTAAAGAACGGATGCTCAACTAAGAGTCCGATCATACCAATCAATAAATGAAAGAGAAACGTTTACAGTAAGAACATTTACGAAGGCAGAAATCTTAAATATTGGCGAGAATATCGGAATTCTTTCGTGCAAGGTCATGATTAACGACATTGGCCTTGATACCTTCCTAGAAAAGGATTAACACTCTATGTACGGATCCCCCATGAGGTGTTTTTTACATTACGTAGCCAATTTTATGGAAAAGGTCACCGTCTGGTACCTCCCTGACGGCCCGATATAAGGCTAATTGGAATACGAAATACATTAACATACTTGCTTTTGGGGAAATACCAGATGTGCAGAATATGACATTTTGTCCCTGAATGTACAATGCTGTTTGTATTGTAATGGAATTTGTGTGTGAAGGAATGATGGTCTTGTTAATATCATAAGTCCATCTGATGTTTGCGAAATATGAGAACATTGTGAGAAAGGAGCAATTTCTCGTGCCAAGCCAAATAGACATGCGTCAGTGTGTATTTGATAAAAGAAAAAAATACTTTCTTTGCAGATTAAAAATAATAAATCCCATTTCAAGAGAAAGACATCTAGGTATTTCTTCAGAACATTAAACATCTTTATTCTCTTTACCATTTGTTTATCGAATAGGTCATTTTTGGGAGCCAATAAATAATAGAAGGGGATGCAATTATAGGGTGACATCTCTTTCTTTTTAGACGTATGCCACTCATAAGGATCTTATTAGAAATCCATATGGGCAAAAATAACTATCCCTTTATATTACAAAATATACAGGCATGTCATCAAAATGTAAAATAAATCGTTCTCTCAGTAAATATACATTACTTAATTCGAATTTGACGATAAAACGGGTTCTCGCTTCCTGCATGATAGTTGTCAAACAGAATCATGCCAATAAAAAGATGCAAGGTGCATTGTACAGACGCCTATCAAAAACATGACAGGAATAAAAACAGCAAGGGCAAGCTTTTCATTTATGCTGTCATTACCTCATGCTGCAATAAGTGCACGTGGTATCATACCTAGTGACAACGGCTTGTTGTCTACGGACCCCCTTTCCGTTCGATACGCTAGATATAGAGGCAAATGTTTAACAAACCTATGCAAAATCTATCATATTTCTGTAGCAAAGGTGAAAGAACTCAAATAATGGTGAAAAATTGATTTGAGATGTTTTTGTTTTTCTCTTTTACAGAATATTTAAAGCTTAAAGGACCATAGACCCTGAATCATCTATCGACTTTCGAAAAACGATGAACAAGAAGTTCAAGACAATGTAAAATCGAAATGATAATAATAATAAATATATTCCAGCATCAATATTATCGTCGGTTTTGTTTTCTTATAGCCCCGCCCCCACTTGCTGCTTTTTCAACTCTTAGCCCTGAACACTTGTAATTGCGAAGACTTATACAGTGTCTTGTGCAGAGGCTAGTGTACTTTAGTTCTTGTCAGTAAGTAATGAGTATAACGTCAGTTTTATGAGCGATACACTAAAATCCAATTCGACTTCCCTGGTAATGAACGGAAAATAACACATATGCCGATAATTCAGAGATTTATTTGGCTGCTAGATTAGATTATAGCGGCGTGTTAAAAGAAAAGTTAGTCTCATCACGACTGTCAACACTTCTATCCACGTCCCTTTTAATTTATTACCAGTACTGCACAATGTGCTTCCAAACCACCGGCAGTATTCCCACATTACCATAGATGATCAGTGATGAAAGCCAAATGACCCAGGTGATAAAGATTTCTTTAAACGTCTGGAAAAACGTTGGTCTATCCGACTGTTATAATCAAGGTCTATGAGTCAAGTAAGTCAAGTTGGCCTAGTTGTTAGAGTACAGGCAAACTTGTGTTAAGAGGCCAGCCTATGGGACAGAGTAAATTGGCTGTTTAAGACAGGTTGGCTGCTTAACACAAATTGATGTACACTATAAATCTAACAACGGGACTTTCTGTTGTGGCTGTGTAAGGCAGATTGGCTGCTTAAAAGGGTGGCTGCGTAACACAAGTTAGACTATACTTAAATTGAAATCACACATTGCCTAGCCGTGTGAGTTCAAATCCTCGTGTCGGAATTTGGAGAGAAAGACTCCCGACTATCTCACGGAACGCCGATTCTTTTCCCAGTTTGAGAAGCCATTATAGGCAGTTATACGTTGAATCTTCTTCCACATCATAGGTCATGCATCGCATGTTTGCACGATGAAACACCATGTAGATGTAGCTATATCAATGAGGTCCAAGACGGGATGCTACTGACTAAAGGTATCGCAGCTCGACAAAGATTAACGGTGTGACTTATATGTCTCTTTAAAATGAGTATTATTTAACGTGCGGTAAACATTGTGTCTACGGCTGTCAAGAGGTTAAGGAGTTCACCATATTGGGCACCTAGACGCATCGGGCGTCCATACAATTATTGTCAGCATATGCAGAATTCACCCGGGACTCCAATATATAAAAAAAAAAAAAGCAATCTAGATAGATCAATTAAGAACGATTTTACTGTGTGTAGCAACGATTTCACAATCAGCTATGCATTACGCTAAGCCAATAACTTTCCAACTATTACTTAGAATGGTGTATGGACAGCTGTAAACGGATCTCAAGCCGGGTTCGCCGCTTATATTGTAGATAGATGGATCAGGTTATTGAATTTTTTTTTTTTTTTTTTGGTTTCTATGGTCAACAGACACTGACTTTAATCGGCACGGATTGATATGTATTGGCTGAAAGTGTCTATATTCCACCAGACCGTAAGAAGATTTTCGAAAACAAGGTCCCAGAAATGTGTCAATGAAATCATAACTTTTCTAAGAACATATACTAATGTATTCTTCATGGATGATTTTGATACGCGACACGATACACTTACCGATCTCAAAGAAACTCCTAAACCTTCTGCAATAAAATTGACTTGGTTCAAGCAGATGTTCAAACGATATGCCCAAGATGATTTACAGTTTGAATGATAATTAACAGCCTGTATATCTTGGTATAAACAGACATCTGAGCTGTCTAAAAATCTTGAAAACCCTAAAATTCATAATTTGAATAACTTGATTGAAACAAATTAAGAAGAGCAACGAAAAGTTAAGAAAAAGTCGGGTGGACTTGACAAGATAGTAAATATACATATGAAAACATCAAATCAATTTGTGCAATTCTCCCTTTTTACACTGGTCATTTTGATAAGGCCTTAGCTCCTGGTACACTGCTTGGAATATGGCTTGACCAATCGTTGGTCGATTAGTCACATCATATAAAGATAAATGTTTCATGAACAACCCTGCAAACTATTGACCAATAAATGTGTCAAGTTTTTTGTGAAAGTTATGCAGGTCCTACTGAAACATTCAACTGTTACATTTTCGGAATAATCGTTTTCAAAGAAACTAGGCCGTCTTCAAAAAGGCCGCTTAATCATAGATGATTTGTAAACACAAATACGAGAAATTATAGAATACTTTAATTGATTTTCAAATATTTTTGAAAACATTCGGAGATATGTCCACTGAGGCAAAGATGAATTAAAAACTCTCTAATGTTAAAGAAAACATGTATAGTTATATCAAGGCGTGTTTGTTTCCCATCTTGTAGTCGCATAAGACAATGCATTAATCTCTTAACCATACTGTTTTGCTTTTAATCGGCATTGAATGATTCTTACTTGATTGAAATGATATGTTTACCTAGACTTTTGTATTCTTACTATATTTTGTTGCACTTCATTAAAAAGACAACTTTGTACAATTTGCAACCTTTGGGAATTTAGTGGAGATATTGTTGAAAATCTGTATTGACTATTTAAACTTTAACAGATAACTATAGATTGCAAGCACCAAAGTATTTGGTATTTGGAGATTTATAAACATATACGTAAAAGGAATGTCAAAGAAGCAAATAAACAATTCAAAATGGTAATTCGATCGTTCTAAGATCACATGCAGCCTGGTATGATGCACTTTCATCATTGTCCATATTTGTATTTGGTCTAAATCGTCTTGTAAAAAATGTCATTTTATAAAATATGAATGCACGGTTGAGAAATATTGCTTACACACCAGGAATCTCATATTTTGGTCCAACAGTGCATGTTATAAACACACGATATCAAATGAGTCAAAAAGTCGTGATTTTGTGTTTTACTCTCTTTTTCTAGTTCTATAAGAGTTTGGCTGATCAGGTAATCCTCTATGCTGCGAAATATCAGTTGCTTGAATCAACCAATTGAAATTCAGAAACACAAAATCGCAATTAGCAACCTCATGGATCTATAGCATTTGCCCATACCAGGATCTCTGAAGTATGCTTCTGAACATGCAAAACAAGATGGTATAGTCACCAATTAGAAGCTCATAACATGAAAAATATCTTAAGATACTAAAACGATCAGTCGAAATTCCCAGAGACGACGTGAAGCGGCTGCGGCTGTATTATCGTCTTTTTAAATGATAAAAAGTATTTATCTTTGTCTACAAGTGGCATCAAAGAAGATCAAAACTTGGAATCACTTCAGGATTTTTTTTTCTTTTTTGTTTTTCGGAATGGAAATATCAGTGAATTGAAACCTTTGGGTGACACATTGATATCATATTTCAAGGACTTTCTTGAGGGGAGCTACCTAAGCACGGGTTGCCTGTTGTATAATGTTACCAAAGAGTTCGTCCTCGGTTCGGCCTTTCGGGTCAAGAAATCAATTTAAGATAATTTATATTTCAATGTAAAACGTTTATTATTAGTTACGTAGCTTTTTCCATTTCCCATTAACAGCAATTTGGAAGATCCCGTTGATATCCAAAAAACCGTCACTGATACATCAGAAATAACTTGACTGTTATTACCCCAAAGTTTTAAGTACTGCAAATATTCGGTTTTAAATGTGAAGAAGGAAACGTCACCGATATTAGCCCTAATAGTGCTGGAACCAACTTTATGCCTATGCAAACAGGTTAGATCCATGCCAGCCGCAAACTTTGTGTAATCCAACCTGTTTGCTACCCTGTTTATCGTTCCTCATCAGAATTAAGCAGATATTCAAGGTTTTAGAAAGAAGTCGACGCAAAGTTCCTTTTTCAGAAAATTATCCAGCATTCTAAGGGTTTGAGTGATGAATAAGCTTGAAAAGAAGTACCTGCCATTACTCAACGGTTTGAGCTTTTACTTATCTTCACGTTTGAAAACGTTTTGCTTTTACAAGGTACCTTCAAAATGTGTGAAATTGTACGAAAATGATATGAATATCACACTCTATTATCATATTGCTTGTAAATGGTCTTGAATTATCATTATATATTGATATCATGCAACCAATTGTTCATGGAAATTCGGTTTTAAGCAAATATCTGAAATAGACTTTGAATTACAATAATAGTCCATTCAATAAAGATTCGACCTAGACATAATTGCAAACAAAGTTATGACTGGTGTGTGAGAAACTAGACAAACATAATAATTAACTCATTGCAAAACGTTGCATGTTGCAATATGTAGGGAAAAGTTAGATTAAAAAGCGATTTAAAGCCGCTCTTCTTTGAACAAAATTTAGTGTTTAACCTACATTTTCATCCAATGAGAATGCGTCAATTTGGATTTTTCTGCAAGTTAATTTCCCAAAAAACTGCTGGTTAATAGGGTTTATTCCTTAATCCTAACAACGTTGTTATAAAAACGAAACTAAATAATACTCATTACTCATACAGAATTTTATGAATAATACACCTACAGAAAAATTCGAATTGACGCATTTTATTGGATAAAAATTTAGATTGAACACTTATTTGTTTTGGGGACCAATTGCTTCGCAGATATTTGTAATTGTGTTGATGAACATGGCTCATCCGGGAATGAGATGTCTTTCAACATAAAATCCGTCATATCAAAGGTTACATACATCTTTCCCGGGTGATGGCCACTGATCAACTTGAGAACAGCTAATAATGTGGCGTAAGAAATGGCGAATGAACTACGTCACATTTTCTACAGCCAAATATGGTATTAGTCTAGCAGCCAGGGGTGTGCAACACCTATCTTACTTGATTGTATATCCATTATAAAGAAACAAAATGTGTGATAACAATCTCAATTGCATAGGCGTAGGAGCAGGGTTGGTCAGGGGGCCGGCCCCCCAGTATCCAGACCGGGAGTATACTTTGCCCCCAATACTCACAATGGCAAATGACGGATATTCAAGATATTTGAAAAGAAAAAGAAAAGAAACGAAAATTAACAGCAGAATAAAAATAAATGTGTATTTTTGTGCTATATCTAATACCAATTCGCCTTTTGTTACGTCAATAACCAAAATATTTTTGACGTCATCATTGTAAATGGCAATCTGAACACATCGGGTTTATCCAATGAAAACTCAGCTCAATAAAATACCCGGGAAGTTTTGATTGACGAAAACAGTGGTGTAAAATGTGTTCTAAGGAGTCAGACTCAAAATTGTATTTAAAGCTTTAAGAATAATTTAATCTTTGACAACATTCAGTTGAATCCGTGGCTGTGACAGTCGGGGTGCTACCACTTTTTGTTTAGATCAATACATTTGATTTCCGCGTGAGATTGAGACCAGGCATATCCTTCTTTTTTTTTTTTTCTTTTTTTTTTATTATTATTAAAGATACACATTTATGTACGCTTTCTTTTAATTCTCATGATGTTATTGAATTTGTAAATGCATGAATAGTCATGAAAAAGTTTAGGAACATTTATTCTTAAACCGGTCCTCATCTGAAATTGCCCCCCCTCCCCCATGTTGAAAACGCTCCTAGGCCTATGAGTTGGGCAGCTATAAGTTATTATTGAGCTGTTTCTATGGCAACCGTCAGTATTTAACTAAATTTCTAGTTTAGCTAGTATATTTCACAAATATTTCTTCAAAATTGGTTCTAGATAAGAAGTTTGGTGTAAAAATGGAAAGTATGATTATTACCTACAATGTGCATTAAAATATGCAAGTTATTACATTTGCATATCTATAAATATTAAAAAGAGTGCAATAAAGTTTCTAAAAACTAGCGCACCTCAAAAATACTACATAGAATATTTGCGGTTAAATTTCTCCCAGACAGATGAAAGACCATTGGTGTATTTGGTGAGTTTTATCTTGTTTTTCAAGGATTAAAGATATGCTGTTGATTAACATATGTTTATGCAACTAGAAAACATTTCATTTTCCTTGGAAATGAAAAGAAGAGTAGTACTCGGATAGTCAAATTTTCGGATAAAAACTATAAAAGTTGCCTATTAATTTGATAAAAGACATGAAATCTTGAATTTGGTATACAGAAACATAACAACCTAAGGTTATACTTGGACTAGGTTATACAAGTTGTTGATTTTGTATATTAAAACCAATTGGTCTCGTCTCTTGCCTAGTACTTACCTTTTTCTTCTTCATTTTGTAGGATAGACGTAAAACCATATATAACGGATAAATTTCCTTATATATTTCAGCGTAAGCAGACGCTTCTAAAAAGTGGTTTGTTTAAAACTGGTTCCGTGAATCTTCTTCATTCAACTCAGCTCATTTTGGTTCTCCCTTGATTTGTTTCACCTGTCGAGTGTAACTTCGGTAAGATGGACGATGATGACGACCTTCAACATTGCTTTGAATGAAACTGAGGTCATCGATGAGTAATCTGACAAAGATAATGAAGAACCGGTACTACCATCGGAATTGTGTCCACCTAAATGCACCATACATTTCGTACAGGAGCCCTCCAACAATTAGGCCTGACTTAATTCTCTCAATGATATGCTATCTTGGCAGTCACTTCTAAATACTGCCAAAATTCCAGGACAGATTTAGCAATTTTTCACATTGCAGATGCTATTTAAGAAAACGTGTCGTGTAAATTTATTACAGAGATTGCAGAAGTTAACTTTGAAATTGGACCGTGAAATGTGGTGATCTAAGAGCAGGCAAGACACTGAGAAATAAAGCCATAGAAAATAATGACAACAGAATTTGTTGCTGTTGAAGGTCATTATCATCGTCCATGTTACCGAAGTTACACTCGACAGGTGAAACAAAATAATTATTTCACACGAAAAAGAGACTTGGACAATTAGGAATTCTCATTTGATACCAGTCATTCCTTAGAGGTCAAAACAAATACCAATACTCCATGTATTTCATCACGGGTATAAAGTTTTTGCTTCCAATCCATTTAGCACTTTCCAACATAAACATGTAAAATCAAATATTAGAGACGATTAAAATACGTCTTAGTAAATCATTGACCTCATAAGATGTCAAAAAAAAAGATTGGCATAACAAACGTTCACGACAAGGTCATACACACTATACTGTGCATATGCATCCAGTCTTACAAATTTAGTTCACCATCAACGATTGTTTGTTTGATTTTGTTTTTGTTATCGTTTTGTCCATGACGACATGGCCTGCAACAACGAATCAACTCAATTTGAGGACAATCTCGACTTCAGCTTGTACCATTTTAGAATATGAGTGTTACCGATTTCCTTCGTAACTGATGTTAGAACGTCCTCAAATTGAAATGGTTCATGAAACGCATGCCTTGTGGCATAAGCCATCAAGTAGATATTAGTAACATTTAAGCAACTGTCGTAGATATATTCTTTAATTATTCAGACGATATAGATGTATTTATCATTGCTACTTTTCATCAAGGCCTGTCGTTCAGGTTTCTCTTGCAGGTCGATATACATATTTGTTGAATCTTTACTATCCAACCCGTAATGTTATTTCATTAAGACCCTCAAGTAAAAGGTATGTCAAAAGTGTCGTTCAGACTTCAAATCGCCTTATGGTTCTCACTGTTACATAATAATGGAACTTGATTGAAGAATTATTGGACAAATCGCTTGTTATCAATTCTAATAACGTACAAGTGTATGACTTAATCTGTTGTTTTCGAACGTACCATCAGTCCCATTTTATTCATGATAAAAACGGTAAATCACAAAATAAACTTTGTATTTTAGTGAAATTTACCAGCCCGACACTGTACCAGGTAGTAATTGACATGCCTTGATTGATTATCGTTTGGTCGGAAACAGCGAGAGAAAAGATCCTTGTAATACCACCTTGAATAAACCCTTTTAATGCTGGAACCGACTTCATGCTTATGCAAACAAGTTAGATCACAGGCCAGCCGCCAAGTAAATTGGCGGCGGGCCTGTGATCTAACCTGTTTGCTTCTCCAAGAACTTTTCCTCATCATAATCAAGCAGATGTTTAAGTTTTTGAAAGGCAGACGACACAAAAATGAATTTTAAGAAAATTACCCAGCATTCTAAGGGATAACAAGCATAAAGTTTGTGCAGGCGTATCCTCGACAACACGTTTGATACGTTAGTTAGTTAGCTTCCCAATATGGATATAAACAGGAAAGTGTATTCGGGACCTTGTGTTGCAATATCTCAAAATATTTCCGGGGTTCTATATTCTTTATATTCATTAGAATCGTCCCGTTGCGACGAAGCGTGTATATGGTGTTGCATCACTGTAAGGGTCAGGCACTTATGTAGATATCTAAATGTGCATACATCTTTAGCTCGTCCATACGCCCTTTCCCACAGACGTTATATTGTAATCCGTCAATCATTATGTGGCATCAACTGCTGATGTGCCATAAAAGTAAAGGGAATTTTTGGTTTTCAAATGAGAGTCTCTGGCAGAAGAATTTTGGAAGTACGCTTAAATATAACACATGCACAATACAATGAGAGTGGAACTTTGTCTTAACACCCAAAGTGGCTAGCTGTCTGTTAAAAGAGTTGGAATACAAAACACGTGTCTTGATTCAGAAGAGTCAGGTGTCTTTCGGTATCAACATGCATTTTTTTTCGATGAAGTCATAACCGCTGATCAAGAACAAAAACCACTGCAACAATTTGTGTATAAAAGGCCGAGCTGTCCACAGTGTAAACCATCACTCATCGACCCAGCAATCATGAGAGTTCTTCACTGTTTCGCTGTACTTCTTCTCTGTGTTGCCATTAGCCGTGGGACACCTGGTAAGTTTTACAGTTTACTCTAAATATCTTCATAAGCGGTTATAATGATTAACTTGCCTGGAATTGATCAAATCAGTCTCTTATAGACTATTGCATTGTTAGTCGACATTGGAACTTGAAATTTAGTAAGTTATACATCATGACTTTGTTTTTACAATCAACCAATGAACTATTTTAATTTTAGTATTATTTTTTTCATTCGAAGATGCAAGGTTTCCCATTCTATATGGAGTGGTCGTTATTCTTTGTATTGGGGATTTTAATGTCAAAACACAACTTTATTCATGGTAAAAAGGCAACAAGCCTACCATACCACATACAATGCAATTCATTTTGATAATTTAATTGTTTGAGTTTGATATTTTATAAGGTACATGGAATCATAATTTTGTCAAAACATTCAAGTTGGTTTGTCTCTATAGTGTGTAAGTTTTATAAAGGAAGCTTTAAAATAGTTCAAGTTTTGTATTAAGCTTTTAGCGATTGATCAACGAGTTTAAACAAGCATTCTTTTGATAATATAGACCAATTTATAAGAAGTTTGACTCGGAATGATATTTGAAGTCGGTAGAGTCTGGTGCAAAACATTGTCATACAATTGTATTGTTTCGTTCTTAATGCTGAAAATGTATAGAAAATCGGCGCAATTCTCACAGATTGATTTTTGGTTAATCAGAAGGGCTTTGCAAAATGTTCTACTTACGACGAATTCAAATACAATGTACAACCTGCCTTCCATATCACAATATCGTATTATGCCGATTTTTACAGCATTACATAGTAGGCAACATAGTTTCGATATACTTGTACGTGAATGCCAAAATATTTTCTTCACTTGTCTGTAGTATAATTATTTAGTAAGCTTCAGTAAAATTCGTGTGTCTTTAAGTTCTTTTGAACAAGCTTGGCAATGTAGACAATTGTCCCCAGGGTTTTAGCCTCGATTGGGTACAAAATGCTCATAAAGTATCGAGAGTGCGTTTGTGACACCTCGTCAAGCTTTATAGGCGGCTCACTTCTAGAAGTGCAGCATGACTTAGTAATTGTTGCTGTTATAAAGACTCAAGGCTTTCACTTGAAAATATGCTTTATAATTACAGTATAGGCCTTTGCTAAATGATAATCAAATATCAGCCCTGTTTCATAGCTCTGATTTCTATTTCACTTTTAGTTAGTTTACTATTTGGGTTCCGCTATGTAAGTAAATACGAGAGTGGTAGAAAATCGCCAAACGAATAAGTTGGCCTTTAGTTCAAACTAAGTATGTCTTTTTGTTTGCATGTTTTTCATTTGAATCTAAGAATCATTCTTTAAATTTGTACAATGTTAGCTTTTTCTTTTACAAAGAGTTTAACACAAGAAAACTGAATATCGTATGAACAAGAACTTCCTATCAAAACGTGTTAACACTTGAATTGCTTTCCATTTCAACCCAATTCATTCTTAAAGTTATCCTTAACAAAGGAACGGAAATGCAGTTGACATCAACCCAATAATAGGCATGCAAACATTTCAGCCCATTCGGCTTTTATCAAAACACCAAAAAAAGCATTATAAAAAGCATCAAGATGAGAATTTAAATCATTGTCACGAATATGGATCTTTGCGCATAATCATATCAAGGAGTTCAGTGTCCATTTTGTAAAACGATCATGCATATCAATCATTTGATAAAACCTTGTGTGGAACACGTATTCAAGAATGTGATAAGGAACGCTCATTTAGTACAAGCCGAAGCGCTCCTGTGCTAAAAAGCGACATGACAACGGTAACACGTTTACAACGTGTTCTTAACTTTACAAAACCAAATAAATAAACATATGATGCTGAGTAGGATGGCCTCGACCTCCACCCTTCTATGAATGTGGATGATTAGAAAAAACAATAGCAAGAGGCAATATTTGGGTTCATAACGCATCGCTTTCATTTTGTTTTCAGGTTATGGTTATGGAGGAGGTATGGGAGGCGGAGGTATGGGTGGTGGCATGATGGGAGGTGGTATGATGGGTGGTGGCATGATGGGTGGTGGCATGATGGGCATGGGAGGTGACGATGGCATGCACGGCGGTATGATGGGCGGTGGCATGATGGGAGGCGGTATGATGGGTGGTGGCATGATGGGAGGCGGTATGATGGGCGGTGGCATGATGGGAGGCGGTATGGGTGGCTACACAGGTAGTAGCTTTACTGGAAGGTGGGTCTGCAAGTGCAGGAAAAGGTGCGGCTGGAATGAGCGCTGGTTCGGAAAGTGCCATTGGTGCCGCTTCAAGATCTGGTGCCGCTACAGGTGCTGCAAATGGGTGAGCTTCGGTGGCTAATCAACTCGAAAATGGTACGTTTGGTTTTCGGTTTAATTTGGCTTATTCTTACAGGTTTCCATAGGGGAATAAATCAATGAATACCAGGTTATTAGGTTGAATTAAAAGTTTGCATTAAAGAACGGATGCTCAACTAAGAGTCCGATCATACCAATCAATAAATGAGAGAGAAGCGTTTACAGTAAGAACATTTACGAAGGCAGAAATCTTAAATATTGGCGAGAATATCGGAATTCTTTCGTGCAAGGTCATGATTAACGAGATTGGCCTTGATACCTTCCTAGAAAAGGATTAACACTCTATGTACGGATCCCCCAAGAGGTGTTTTTTACATTACGTAGCCAATTTTATGGAAAAGGTCACCGTCTGGTACCTCCCTGACGGCCCGATATAAGGCTAATTGGGGAAATACCAGATGTGCAGAATATGACATTTTGTCCCTGAATGTACAATGCTGTTTGTATTGTAATGGAATTCGTGTGTGAAGGAATGATGGTCTTGTTAATATCATAAGTCCATCTGATGTTTGCGAAATATGAGAACATTGTGAGAAAGGAGCAATTTCTCGTGCCAAGCCAAATAGACATGCGTCAGTGTGTATTTGATAAAAGAAAACAATACTTTCTTTGCAGATAAAAAAAAAATTAATCCCATTTCAAGAGAAAGACATCTAGGTATTTCTTCAGAACATTAAACATCTTTATTCTCTTTACCATTTGTTTATCGAATACATCATTTTTGGGAGCCAATAAATATCAGAAGGGGATGCAATTATAGGGTGACATCTCTTTCTTTTTAGACATATGCCGCTCATAAGGATCTTATTAGAAATCCATATGGGCAAAAATAACTATCCCTTTATATTACAAAATATACAGGCATGTCATCAAAATGTAAAATAAATCGTTCTCTCAGTAAATATACATTACTTAATTCGAATTTAACGATAAAACGCGTTCTCGCTTCCTGCATGATAGTTGTCAAACAAAATCATGCCAATAAAAAGATGCAAGGTGCATTGTACAGACGCCTATTGAAAACATGACAGGAATAAAAACAGCATGGGCAAGCTTTTCATTTATGCTGTCATTACCTCATGCTGCAATAAGTGCACGTGGTATCATACCTAGTGACAACGGCTTGTTGTCTACGGACCCCCTTTCCGTTCGATACGCTAGATATAGAGGCAAATGTTTAACAAACCTATGCAAAATCTATCATATTTCTGTAGCAAAAGTGAAAGAACTCAAATAATGGTGTAAAGTTAATTTGAGATGTTTTTCTTTTTCTTTTTTACAGAATATTTAAAGCTTAAAGGACCCTAGACCCTGAATCAACTATCGACTTTCAAAAAACGATGAACAAGAAGTTCAAGACAATGTAAAATCGAAATGATAATAATAATAAATATATTCCAGCATCAATATTATCGTCAGTTTTGTTTTCTTATAGCCCCCACTTGCTTCTTTTTCAACTTTTATCACAGAGCACTTGTAATCGCAGAGACTTATACAGTGTCTTGTGCAGAGGTTAGTGTACTGTAGTTCTAGTCAGTAAGTAATAAGTGTAAAGTTAGTTTTATAAAAACGATACACTAAAATCCAATTCGAATTCCCTGGTAATGAACGAGACAAAAAACACCAATGCCAATGGTTCAGAGCTTTATTTGGCTGCTAGAATAGATTATAGCGGCGTGTTAAAAGAAAAGTTAGTCTCATCACGACTGTCAACACTTCTATCCACGTCCCTATTATTTTATTACCAGTACTGCAACATGTGCTTATAAACCGCCGGCTGTATTCCCACATTACCATACATGATCAGTGATGAAAGCCAAATGACCCAGGTGATAAAGATTTCTTTAAACGTCTGGAAAAACGTTGGTCTTTCCGACTGTCATAGTCGAGATCTGTGTGTGTCAAGTAAGAGTCTTCTATGGCCTAGTAGTTAGAGACTTCTAAGGCCTAGTTGTTAGAGTCTTCTATGGCCTAGTTGTTAAAATCTTCTAAGGCCTAGTTGTTAGAGTCTTCTATGGCCTAGTAGTTAAAGTCTTCTATGGCCTAGTTGTTAGAGTCTTCTATGGCCTAGTTGTTAGAGTCTTCTATGGCCTAGTTGTTAGCGATCTATGGCCTTGTTGTTAGAGTCTTCTATGGCCTAGTTGTTAGAGTCTTCTATGGCTTAGTTGTTATAGTCTTCTATGGCCTATTTGTTAGAGTCTTCTATGGCCTAGTTGTTATAGCCTTCTATGGCCTAGTTGTTAGAGTCTTCTATGGCCTAGTTGTTAGAGTCTTCTATGGCCTAGTAGTTAGAGTCTTCTATGGCCTAGTAGGTAGAGTCTTCTATGGCCTAGTTGTTAGAGTCTTCTATGGCCTAGTTGTTAGAGTCTTCTATGGCCTAGTAGTTAGAGTCTTCTATAGCCTAGTTGTTAGAGTCTTCTATGGCCTAGTTGTTAGAGTCTTCTATGGCCTAGTAGTTAGAGTAATCTATGACCTAGTTGTTAAAGTCTTCTATGGCCTAGTTGTTAGAGTCTTCTATGGCCTAGTAGTTAGAGTCTTCTATGGCCTAGTAGGTAGAGTCTTCTATGGCCTAGTTGTTATAGTCTTCTATGGCCTAGTTGTTAGAGTCTTCTATGGCCTAGTAGTTAGAGTAATCTATGGCCTAGTTGTTAGAGTCTTCTATGACCTAGTTGTTTAAGTCTTCTATGGCCTAGTAGTTAGAGTCTTCTATGGCCTAGTTGTTAGAGTCTTCTATGGCCTAGCTGTTAGAGTACTTAAATTGGAATCAATGTCGTGTGTGTTCAAATCCTCGTGTCGGTATTTGGAGAGAAAAACTCCCGACTATCATACTGAATGCCGATTCTTTTCCTAGTTTCGGAAGCTCTTATAGACAGTTATACTTTGGATCTTCTTCCATCATCATAGGTCATGCATCGCAACATAACTGAATCAATGTTGGCTCGATGTAAAACCATGCAGATGTAATTATATTGATGAGGTCCAAGTCGGGATGCTACTGACTAAAGGTAGTACAGCTCGACAAAGATTAACGGTGTGACTTATATGTCTCTTTTAAGAGAGTATTATTCAACTCGTGCAGTAAACAAAGATTGTGTCTACGGCTGTCAAGGAGTTCACCATATTGGGCCCCTAGACGCATCGGGCGTCCATACAATTATTGTCAGCATAGGCAGAATTCACCCGGGACTCCAATATAGAAAAAAACGCAGCAATCCAGATAGGTCAATGAAGAACGATTTTATTGTGTGCAGCAACGATTTCACAATCAGGTATGCATTACGTTAAGCAAATACCTTTCCATCCTATTACTTAGAAAGGTGTATGGACAGCTGTAAACGAATCTCAAGCCGGTTCGCCGCTTATATTGTAGATTTTGCATTTACACAGACATAGATGGATTAAGTTATTAAATTTTACATTTTGGGGAGTTTCTATGGTCAACAGACACTGACTTTAATCGGCACGGATTAATATGTATTGGCTGAAAGTGTCTATATTCCACCAGACCGTAAGAAGATTTTCCAAAACAAGGTCCCAGAAATGTGTCCATAAAATAAACGTTTCCTAAGAACATATACTAATGTATCTTTCATGGATGATTTTGATACGCGACAAGATACACTTACCAATTTCAAAGAAACTCCTAAACCTTCTGCAATAAAATTGACTTGGTTCAAGCAGATGTTCAAACGATATGTCCAAGATAATTTACAGTTTGAATGATAATCAACAACCTGTGCATCTTGGTATAAACAGAAATTTGAGTTGTTTACAAAATCTTTATTCTAATACAGACACAGGAGAGATTCCAAATGTTGAAAACCCTAAAATTCATAATTTGAATAACTTGATTGAGATATTCTATGAGACAAAATAAGAAGAGCAATCAAAAGTTAAGAAAAGGTCGGGTGGACTTGACAAGATAGTAAATATACATCGGAAAACATCAAATCAATTTGTGCAATTCTCCCTGTTTAAACTGGTCCTTTTGATAAGGCCTTAACTTCTGGTATACTGCTTGGAATATAGCTTGATTGTTGGGCAATTAGTAATATCATATAAAGATGAATATTTCATGAACAACCCTGCAAACTATTGACCAAAGTTATGCAGGTTCTACTGAAACATTTTCTGTTACATTGTGGGAATAAACTATTTCAAAGAAACTAGGCCGTCTTCAAGAAGACCGCTTAATCATAGATGATTTGTAAACACAGACAAGCTAAATTATAGAATACTTTTATGGATTCTCAAATATTGTTGAAAATATTAGGTGATCTGTCCACTGGGGCAAACATGAATTGAAAACTCTTTAATGTTAAAAGAAAACATGTATAATTATATCAAGGCATGTTATTTTCCCATCTTGTAGTCGCGTAAGACAAGGCGTTAATCTCTCAACCATACTGTTTTGCTTTTAATCGGCATTGAATGATTCTTACTTGATTGAAATGATATGTTTACCTAGACTTTTGTATTTTTACTATATTTTGTTGTACTTCATTATAAAGACAACTTTGTACAATTTGCAACCTTTTGGGAATTTAGTGGAGACATTGTTGAAAATCCGTATTGACTATTTAAACTTTAACAGATAACTATAGATTGCAAACACCAAAGTATTTGGAGATTTATAAACATATGCGTAAAAAGAATGTCAAAGAAGCAAATAAACAATTCAAAATGGTAATTCGATCGTTCTAAGATCACATGCAATCTGGTATGTTGCACTTTCGTCATTGTCCATATCTGCATTGGGTCTAAATCGTCCTGTAAAAATTGTCATTTTATAAAATCTAAATGCACGGTTGAGAAATATTGCTTACACACCAGGAATCTCATATTTTGGTCCAACAGTGCATGTTATAAACACACGATATCAAATGAGTCAAAAAGTCGTGATTTTGTTTTTCACTCTCTTTTTCTAGTTCTATAAGAGTTTGGCTGATCAGGTAATCCTCTATGCTGCGAAATATCAGTTGCTTGAATCAACCAATTGAAATTCAGAAACATAAAATCGCAATTAGCAACCTCATGGATCTATAGCATTTGCCCATACCAGGATCTCTGAAGTATGCTTCTGAACATGCAAAACAAGATGGTATAGTCACCAATTAGAAGCTCATAACATGAAAAATATCTTAAGATACTAAAACGATCAGTCAAAATTCCCAGAGACGTGAAGCGGCTGCGGCTGTATTATCGTCTTTTTAAATGATAAAAAGTATTTATCTTTGTCTACAAGTGGCATCAAAGAAGATCAAAACTTGGAATCACTTCAGGATTTTTTTTTCTTTTTTGTTTTTCGGAATGGAAATATCAGTGAATTGAAACCTTTGGGTGACACATTGATATTATATTTCAAGGACTTTCTTGAGGGGAGCTACCTAAGCACGGGTTGCCTGTTGTATAGAAGTCACCAAAGAGTTCGTCCTCGGTTCGGCCTTTCGGGTCAAGAAATCAATTTAAGATAATTTATATTTCAATGAAAAACGTTTGTTATCAGTTACGTAGCTTTTTCCATTTCCCATTAACAGCAATTTGGAAGATCCCGTCGATATCCAAAAAACCGTCACTGATACATCAGAAATAACTTGACTGTTATTACATCAAAGTTTTAAGTACTGCAAATATTCGGTTTTAAATGTGAAGAAGGAAACGTCACCGATATTAGCCGTAATAGTGCTGGAACCAACTTTATGCCTATGCAAACAGGTTAGATCCATGCCAGCCGCAAACTTTGTGTAATCCAACCTGTTTGCTACCCTGTTTATCGTTCCTCATCAGAATGAAGCAGATATTTAAGGTTTTGGAAAGAAGTCGACGCAAAGTTCCTTTTTCAGAAAATTATCCAGCATTCTAAGGGTTTGAGTGATGAATAAGCTTGAAAAGAAGTACCTGCCATTACTCAACGGTTTGAGCTTTTACTTATCTTCACGTTTGAAAACGTTTTGCTTTTACAAGGTACCTTCAAAAGTTGTGAAATTGTACGAAAATGATATGAATATCACACTCTATTATCATATTGCTTGTAAATGGTCTTGAATTATCATTATATATTGATATCATGCAACCAATTGTTCATGGAAATTCGGTTTTAAGCAAATATCTGAAATAGACTTTGAATTACAATAATAGTCCATTCAATAAAGATTCGACCTAGACATAATTGCAAACAAAGTTATGACTGGTGTGTGAGAAACTAGACAAACATAATGATTAACTCATTGCAAAACGTTGCATGTTGCAATATGTAGGGAAAAGTTTAAGATTAAAAAGCGATTTAAAGCCGCTCTCTTTTGAACAAAATTTAGTGTTTAACCTACATTTTCATCCAATAAGAATGCGTCAATTTGGATTTTTCTGCAAGTTAATTTCCCAAAAGCTGCTATTTGAGTGTTCTTTTTCTGGAATTTTGGAAAGACCGCTGTGACGTCAAGTGGAGAATAAAGGGTCATTGAGCACCTTATGACATATGCAATGTTAAATCAATGTTATAAAAGGAGAAACTGCTTGTCGCAAACAATTTCCCCCTTAACACAATATTTTCAAAAGCTGTATGAAACTGAAATGAATAAAAAGTATTAACAAATACCTGGTTTATAGGGTTTATTCCTTAATCCTAACAACGGTGTTATAAAAACGAAACTAAATAATACTCATTACTCATACAGAATTTTATGAATAATATACCTACAGAAAAATTCAAATTGACGCATTTTATTGGATAAATATTTAGGTTGAACACTAATTTGTTTTTGGGACCAATTGCTTCGCAGATATTTGTAATTGTGTTGATGAACATGGCTCATCCGGGAATGAGATGTCTTTCAACATAAAATCCGTCATATCAAAGGTTACATACATCTTTCCCAGGTGATGCCCTCTGATCAACTTGAGAACAGCTAATAATGTGACGTAAGAAATGGCGACTGAACTACGTCACATTTTCTACAGCCAAATATGGTATTAGTCCAGCAGCCAGGGGTGTGCAACACCTATCTTACTTGATTGTATATCCATTATAAAGAAACAAAATGTGTGATAACAATCTCAATTGCATAGGCGTAGGAGCAGGGTTGGCCAGGGGCCGCTCCCCCCCTAGTATCCAGACCGGGGGCAGAATACTTGCCCCCAAATACTCACAATGGCAAATGACGGATATTCAAGATATTTGAAAAGAAAAAGAAAAGAAATGAAAATTAACAGCAGAATAAAAATAAATGTGTATTTTTGTGCTATATCTAATACCAATTCGCCTTTTGTTACGTCAATAACCAAAATCTTTTTGACGTCATCATTGCAAATGGCAATCTGAACACATCGGGTTTATCCAATGAAAACTCAGCTCAATAAAATACCCGGGAAGTTTTGATTGACGAAAACAGTGGTGTAAAATGTGTTCTAAGGAGTCAGACTCAAAATTGTATTTAAAGCTTTAAGAATAATTTAATCTTTGACAACATTCAGTTGAATCCGTGGCTGTGACAGTCGGGGTGCTGCCACTTTTTGTTTAGATCAAATACATTTGATTTCCGCGTGAGATTGAGACCAGGCATATCCTTCTTTTTTTTTGTTTTATTATTATTAAAGATACACATTTATGTACGCTTTCTTTTAATTCTCATAATGTTATTGAATTTGTAAATGCATGAATAGTCATGTAAAAGTTTAGGAACATTTATTCTTAAACCGGTCCTCATCTGAAATTGCCCCCC
This sequence comes from Cerastoderma edule, assembly GCA_947846245.1. Classification (NCBI taxonomy): domain Eukaryota; kingdom Metazoa; phylum Mollusca; class Bivalvia; order Cardiida; family Cardiidae; genus Cerastoderma; species Cerastoderma edule. The sequence continues at coordinate 18,228,477 of OX401406.1, forward strand.
CTCCCCCATGTTGAAAACGCTCCTAGGCCTATGAGTTGGGCAGCTATAAGTTATTATTGAGCTGTTTCTATGGCAACCGTCCGTATTTAACTAAATTTCTAGTTTAGCTAGTATATTTCACAAATATTTCTTCAAAATTGGTTCTAGATAAGAAGTTTGGTGTAAAAATGGAAAGTATGATTATTACCTAAAATCTGCATTAAAATATGCAAGTTATTACATATGCATATCTATAAATATTAAAAAGAGTGCAATAAAGTTTCTAAAAACTAGCGCACCTCAAAAATACTACATAGAATATTTGTGGTTAAATTTCTGCCAGACAGATGAAAGACCATTGGTGTATTTGGTGAGTTTTATCTTGTTTTTCAAGGATTAAAGATATGCTGTTGGTTAACATATATTTATGCAACTAGAAAACATCAAATTTTCGGATAAAAACTTTAAAAGTTGCCTATTAATTTGATAAAAGACATGAAATCTTGAATTTGGTATACAGAAACATAACAACCTAAGGTTATACTAGGACTAGGTTATACAAGTTGTTAATTTTGTCTATTAAAACCAATTGGTCTCGTCTCTTGCCTAGTACTTACCTTTTTCTTCTTCATTTTGTAGGATAGACATATTACCATATATAACGGATAAATAATCTGACAAAGATAATGAAGAACCGGTACTACCATCGGAATTGTGTCCACCTAAATGCACCATACATTTCGTACAGGAGCCCTCCAACAATTAGGCCTGACTTAATTCTCTCGATGATATGCTATCTTGGCAGTCACTTCTAAATACTGCCAAAATTCCAGGACAGATTTAGCAATTTTTCACATTGCAGATGCTATTCCAGAAAACGTGTCGTGTAAATTTATTACAGAGATTGCAGAAGTTAACTTTGAAATTGGACCTTGAAATGTGGTGATCTAAGAGCAGACAAGACACTGAGAAATAAAGCCATAGAAAATAATGACAACAGAATTTGTTGCTGTTGAAGGTCATCATCATCGTCCATGTTACCGAAGTTACACTCGACAGGTGAAACAAAATAATTATTTCACACGAAAAAGAGACTTGGACAATTAGGAATTCTCATTTGATACCAGTCATTCCTTAGAGGTCAAAACAAATACCAATACTCCATGTATTTCATCACGGGTATAAAGTTGTTGCTTCCAATCCATTTAGCACTTTCCAACATAAACATGTAAAATCAAATATTAGAGACGATTAAAATACGTCTTAGCAAATCATTGACCTCATAAGATGTAAAAAAAAAAAAAGATTGGCAAAACAAACGTTCACGACAAGGTTATATACACTATACTGTGCATATGCATCCAGTCTTACAAATTTAGTTCACCATCAACGTTTGATTTTGTTTTTGTTTTCTTTTTGTCCATGACGACATGGTCTGCAACAAACGAATCAACTCAATTTGAGGACAATCTCGACTTCAGCTTGTACCATTTTAGAATATGAGTGTTACCGATTTCCCTCTTAGCTGATGTTAAAACGTCCTCAAATTGAAATGGTTCATGAAACGCATGCCTTGTGACATAAGCCACCACGTAGATATTAGTAACATTTAAGCAACTGTCGTAGATATATTCTTTAATTATTCTGACGATATAGATGGACGATATAGATGTATTTATCATTGCTACTTTTCGTTCAGGTTTCTCTTGCAGGTCGATATACATATTTGTTGAATCTTTACTATCCAACCCGTAATATTATTTCATTAAGACCCTCAAGTAAAAAGTATGTCAAAAGTGTCATTCAGACTTCAAATCGCTTTATGGTTCTCACTGTTACATAATAATGGAACTTGATTGAAGAATTATTGGACAAATCGCTTGTTATCAATTCTAATAACATACAAGCGTATGACTTAATCTGTTGTTTTCGAACGTACCATCAGTCCCATTTTATTCATGATAAAAACGGTAAATCACAAAATAAACTTTTTATTTTAGTGAAATTTACCAGCCCGACACTGTACCAGGTAGTAATTGACATGCCTTGATTGATTATCGTTTGGTCGGAAACAGCGAGAGAAAAGATCCTTGTAATACCACATTGAATTAACCCTTATAATGCTGGAACCGACTTCATGCTTATGCAAACAAGTTAAATCACAGGCCAGCCGCCAAGTAAATTGGCGGCGGGCCTGTGATCTAACCTGTTTGCTTCTCAAAGAACTTTTCCTCATCATAATCAAGCAGATTTTTAAGTTTTTGGAAGGCAGACGACACAAAAAAGAATTTTAAGAAAATTACCCAGCATTCTAAGGGTTAACAAGCATAAAGTTTGTGCAGGCGTATCCTCGACAACACGTTTGATACGTTAGTTAGTTAGCTTCCCAATATGGATATAAACAGGAAAGTGTATTCGGGACCTTGTGTTGCAATATCTCAAAATATTTCCGGGGTCCTATATTCTTTATATTCATTAGAATCGTCCCGTTGCGACGAAGCGTGTATATGGTGTTGCATCACTGTAAGGGTCAGGCACTTATGTAGATATCTAAATGTGCATACATCTTTAGCTCGTCCATAAGCCCTTTCCCACAGACATTATAATGTAATCCGTCAATCATTATGTGGCATCAACTGCTGAAGTGCCATAAAAGTAAAGGGAATTTTTGGTTTTCAAATGAGAGTCTCTGGCAGAAGAATTTTGGAAGTACGCTTAAATATAACACATGCACAATACAATGAGAGTGGAACTTCGTCTTAACACCCAAAGTGGCTAGCTGTCTGTTAAAAGAGTTGGAATACAAAACACGTGTCTTGATTCAGAAGAGTCAGGTGTCTGTCGGTATGAACATGCATTTTTTTCGATGAAATCATAACCGCTGATCAAGAACAAAAACCACTGCAACAATTTGTGTATAAAAGGCCGAGCTGTCCACAGTGTAAACCATCACTCATCGACCCAGCAATCATGAGAGTTCTTCACTGTTTCGCTGTACTTCTTCTCTGTGTTGCCATTAGCCGTGGGACACCTGGTAAGTTTAAGATTTACATTAAATATCTTTATACGGGGTAATAATGGTTACCTTGCCTAGGATTTACGAAATCTGTCTCTTCTACACTATTATATGGTTAGTCGTCGTTTGTCATTTAGCATGGATATTAAGATTTAGTTAGTAATATAGAAATATTATGTTTTTACCATCAAACAATAAACCATTACAAGTTTCGAATGTTCTTTTTTCATTTGAAGTGGAAAGGTTTCATGTTCTATATCGAATGGTCGTTATTCTTTGTATTGGGGATTTCAATGTCATAACCCAACTTTATTCATGGTAAAAAGGCAACAAGCCTACCATACCACATACAATGCAATTCAATTTGATAATTTAATAGTTTGAGTTTGCTATTCAATAAGGTACGTGGTATCATAATTTTGTCAAAAAATTCAATTTGGTTTGTCTCTATAGTGTGTGCGTTTTATAAAGGAAGCTTTAAAATAGTTCAAGTTTTGTATTAAGCTTTTAGCGATTGATCAACGAGTTTAAACAAGCATTCTTTTGATAATATAGACCAATTTATAAGAAGTTTGACTCGGAATGATATTTGAAGTCGGTAGAGTCTGGTGCAAAACATTGTCATACAATTGTATTGTTTCGTTCTTAATGCTGAAAATGTATAGAAAATCGGCGCAATTCTCACAGATTGATTTTTGGTTAATCCGAAGGGCTTAGCAACGCTTTATATGTATGTCTTCGTCCGATGTTTGGGTCCGTTATTTTTTTCCGAGCTTGGCCCGTCTGAAGATATTTAATCAGGGCATTTGCAAAATGTTCTACTTACGACGAATCCAAACACAATGTACAACCTGCCTTCCTTATCTCAATACTGTATTATGCCGATTTTTACAGCATTACATAGTAGGCAAAATAGTTTCGATTTACTTGTACGTAAATGCCAAATTATTTTCTTCACTTGTCTGTAGTATAATTATTTAGTAAGCTTCAGTACAATTCGTGTGTCTTTAAATTCTTTTGAACAAGCTTGGCAATGTGGAAAATTGTCCCCAGGGTTTTAGCCTCGATTGGGTTCAAAATGCTCATAAAGTATCGAGAGTGCGTTTGTGGCACCTTGTCAAGCTTTATAGGCAACTCTCTAGAAGTGCTGCATGACTTATTAATTGTTGCTTCTATAAAGACTCAAGGATTCCTCTTTAAAAAATAATTTATCATTTACGTATAGGCCTTTGCTAAATGATAATCAAATATCACCCCTGTTTCATAGCTCTAATTTCTATTTCACTTTTAGTTAGTTTACTATTTGGGTTCCGCTATGTAAGTAAATACGAGAGTGGTAGAAAATCGCCAAACGAATAAATTGGCCTTTAGTTCAAACCCAATATGTCTTTTTGTTTGCATGTTTTTCATTTGAATCTAAGAATCATTCCTTAAATTTGTACAATGTTAGCTTTTTATTTTACAAAAGAGTTTAACACAAGAAAACATTGTATATCGTATGAACAAGAACTTCCTATCAAAACGTGTTAACACTTGAATTGCTTTCCATTTCAACCCAATTCATTCTTAAAGTTATCTTTAACAAAGGAACAGAAATGCAGTTGACATCATTCCAATAATAGGCTTGCAAACATTTCGGCCCATTCGGCTTTTATCATAACCCCAATAAAAGCATTATAAAAAGTATCAAGATGAGGATTTAAATCATTGTCACGAATATGGATCTTTGCGCATAATTATATCAAGGAATTCAGTGTCCATTTAGTAGAACGTTCATGCATATCAATCATTTGATAAAACCTTGTGTGGAACACGTATTCAAGAATGTGATAAGGAACGCTCATTTAGTACAAGCCGAAGCGCTCCTGTGCTAAAAAGCGACATGACAACGGTAACACGTTTACAACGTGTTCTTAACTTTACAAAACCAAATAAATAAACATATGATGCTGAGTAGGATGGCCTCGACCTCCACCCTTCTATGAATGTGGATGATTAGAAAAAACAATAGCAAGAGGCAATATTTGGGTTCATAACGCATCGCTTTCATTTTGTTTTCAGGTTATGGTTATGGAGGAGGTATGGGAGGCGGAGGTATGGGTGGTGGCATGATGGGAGGTGGTATGATGGGTGGTGGCATGATGGGTGGTGGCATGATGGGCATGGGAGGTGACGATGGCATGCACGGCGGTATGATGGGCGGTGGCATGATGGGAGGCGGTATGATGGGTGGTGGCATGATGGGAGGCGGTATGATGGGCGGTGGCATGATGGGAGGCGGTATGGGTGGCTACACAGGTAGTAGCTTTACTGGAAGGTGGGTCTGCAAGTGCAGGAAAAGGTGCGGCTGGAATGAGCGCTGGTTCGGAAAGTGCCATTGGTGCCGCTTCAAGATCTGGTGCCGCTACAGGTGCTGCAAATGGGTGAGCTTCGGTGGCTAATCAACTCGAAAAAGGTACGTTTGGTTTTCGGTTTAATTTGGCTTATTCTTACAGGTTTCCATAGGGGAATAAATCAATGAATACCAGGTCATTAGGTTGAATTAAAAGTTTGCATTAAAGAACGGACGGATGCTCAACTAAAAGTCCGATCATACCAATCAATAAATGAAAGAGAAACGTTTACAGTAAGAACATTTACGAAGGCAGAAATCTTAAATATTGGCGAGAATATCGGAATTCTTTCGTGCAAGGTCATGATTAACGACATTGGCCTTGATACCTTCCTAGAAAAGGATTAACACTCTATGTACGGATCCCCCATGAGGTGTTTTTTACATTACGTAGCCAATTTTATGGAAAAGGTCACCGTCTGGTACCTCCTTGACGGCCCGATATAAGGCTAATTGGAATACGAAATACATTAACAAACTTGCTTTTGGGGAAATACCAGATGTGAAGAATATGACATTTTGTCCCTGAATGTACAATGCTGTTTGTATTGTAATGGAATTCGTGTGTGAAGGAATGATGCTTCTAAGTCATAAGTCCATCTGATGTTTGCGAAATATGAGAACATTGTGAGAAAGGAGCAATTTCTCGTGCCAAGCCAAATAGACATGCGTCAGTGTGTATTTGATAAAAGAAAAAAAACTTTCTTTGCAGATTAAAAATAATTAATCCCATTTCAAGAGAAAGACATCTAGGTATTTCTTCAGAACATTAAACATCTTTATTCTCTTTACCATTTGTTTATCGAATAGGTCATTTTTGGGAGCCAATAAATATCAGAAGGGGATGCAATTATAGGGTGACATCTCTTTCTTTTTAGACATATGCCGCTCATAAGGATCTTATTAGAAATCCATATGGGCAAAAATAACTATCCCTTTATATTACAAAATATACAGGCATGTCATCAAAATGTAAAATAAATCGTTCTCTCAGTAAATATACATTACTTAATTCGAATTTGACGATAAAACGCGTTCTCGCTTCCTGCATGATAGTTGTCAAACAAAATCATGCCAATAAAAAGATGCAAGGTGCATTGTACAGACGCCTATTGAAAACATGACAGGAATAAAAACAGCATGGGCAAGCTTTTCATTTATGCTGTCATTACCTCATGCTGCAATAAGTGCACGTGGTATCATACCTAGTGACAACGGCTTGTTGTCTACGGACCCCCTTTCCGTTCGATACGCTAGATATAGAGGCAAATGTTTAACAAACCTATGCAAAATCCATCATATTTCTGTAGCAAAGGTGAAAGAACTCAAATAATGGTGAAAAATTGATTTGAGATGTTTTTGTTTTTCTCTTTTACAGAATATTTAAAGCTTAAAGGACCCTAGACCCTGAATCATCTATCGACTTTCGAAAAACGATGAACAAGAAGTTCAAGACAATGTAAAATCGAAATGATAATAATAATAAATATATTCCAGCATCAATATTATCGTCGGTTTTGTTTTCTTATAGCCCCCACTTGCTGCTTTTTCAACTCTTAGCCCTGAACACTTGTAATTGCGAAGACTTATAAAGTGTCTTGTGCAGAGGCTAGTGTACTTTAGTTCTTGTCAGTAAGTAATGAGTATAACGTCAGTTTTATGAGCGATACACTAAAATCCAATTCGACTTCCCTGGTAATGAACGGAAAATAACACATATGCCGATAATTCAGAGATTCATTTGGCTGCTAGATTAGATTATAGCGGCGTGTTAAAAGAAAAGTTAGTCTCATCACGACTGTCAACACTTCTATCCACGTCCCTTTTAATTTATTACCAGTACTGCACAATGTGCTTCCAAACCACCGGCAGTATTCCCACATTACCATAGATGATCAGTGATGAAAGCCAAATGACCCAGGTGATAAAGATTTCTTTAAACGTCTGGAAAAACGTTGGTTTATCCGACTGTTATAATCGAGGTCTATGAGCCAAGTAAGTCAAGTTGGCCTAGTTGTTAGAGTACAGGCAAACTTGTGTTAAGAGGCCAGCCTATGGGACAGAGTAAATTGGCTGTTTAAGACAGGTTGGCTGCTTAACACAAATTGATGTACACTATAAATCTAACAACGGGACTTTCTGTTGTGGCTGTTTAAGGCAGATTGGCTGCTTAAAAGGGTGGCTGCGTAACACAAGTTAGACTATACTTAAATTGAAATCACACATTGCCTAGCCGTGTGAGTTCAAATCCTCGTGTCGGAATTTGGAGAGAAAGACTCCCGACTATCTCACGGAACGCCGATTCTTTTCCCAGTTTGAGAAGCCATTATAGGCAGTTATACGTTGAATCTTCTTCCACATCATAGGTCATGCATCGCATGTTTGCACGATGAAACACCATGTAGATGTAGCTATATCAATGAGGTCCAAGACGGGATGCTACTGACTAAAGGTATCGCAGCTCGACAAAGATTAACGGTGTGACTTATATGTCTCTTTAAAATGAGTATTATTTAACGTGCGGTAAACATTGTGTCTACGGCTGTCAAGAGGTTAAGGAGTTCACCATATTGGGCACCTAGACGCATCGGGCGTGCATACAATTATTGTCAGCATATGCAGAATTCACCCGGGACTCCAATATATAAAAAAAAAAAAAGCAATCTAGATAGATCAATTAAGAACGATTTTACTGTGTGTAGCAACGATTTCACAATCAGCTATGCATTACGCTAAGCCAATAACTTTCCAACTATTACTTAGAATGGTGTATGGACAGCTGTAAACGGATCTCAAGCCGGGTTCGCCGCTTATATTGTAGATAGATGGATCAGGTTATTGAATTTTTTTTTTTTTTTTTTGGTTTCTATGGTCAACAGACACTGACTTTAATCGGCACGGATTGATATGTATTGGCTGAAAGTGTCTATATTCCACCAGACCGTAAGAAGATTTTCGAAAACAAGGTCCCAGAAATGTGTCAATGAAATCATAACTTTTCTAAGAACATATACTAATGTATTCCTCATGGATGATTTTGATACGCGACACGATACACTTACCGATCTCAAAGAAACTCCTAAACCTTCTGCAATAAAATTGACTTGGTTCAAGCAGATGTTCAAACGATATGCCCAAGATGATTTACAGTTTGAATGATAATTAACAGCCTGTATATCTTGGTATAAACAGACATCTGAGCTGTCTAAAAATCTTGAAAACCCTAAAATTCATAATTTGAATAACTTGATTGAAACAAATTAAGAAGAGCAACGAAAAGTTAAGAAAAAGTCGGGTGGACTTGACAAGATAGTAAATATACATATGAAAACATCAAATCAATTTGTGCAATTATCCCTTTTTACACTGGTCATTTTGATAAGGCCTTAGCTCCTGGTACACTGCTTGGAATATGGCTTGACCAATCGTTGGTCGATTTTTAATCATAGATGATTTGTAAACACAAACACGAGAAATTATAGAATACTTTAATTGATTTTCAAATATTTTTGAAAACATTCAGAGATATGTCCACTGAGGCAAAGATGAATTAAAAACTCTCTAATGTTAAAGAAAACATGTATAGTTATATCAAGGCGTGTTTGTTTCCCATCTTGTAGTCGCATAAGACAATGCGTTAATCTCTTAACCATACTGTTTTGCTTTTAATCGGCATTGAATAATTCTTACTTGATTGAAATGATATGTTTACCTAGACTTCTGTATTCTTACTATATTTTGTTGCACTTCATTAAAAAGACAACTTTGTACACTTTGCAACCTTTGGGAATTTAGTGGAGATATTGTTGAAAATCTGTATTGACTATTTAAACTTTAACAGATAACTATATATTGCAAGCACCATAGTATTTGGTATTTGGAGATTTATAAACATATACGTAAAAAGAATGTCAAAGAAGCAAATAAACAATTCAAAATGGTAATTCGATCGTTCTAAGATCACATGCAGCCTGGTATGATGCACTTTCATCATTGTCCATATTTGTATTTGGTCTAAATCGTCTTGTAAAAAATGTCATTTTATAAAATATGAATGCACGGTTGAGAAATATTGCTTACACACCAGGAATCTCATATTTTGGTCCAACAGTGCATGTTATAAACACACGATATCAAATGAGTCAAAAAGTCGTGATTTTGTTTTTCACTCTCTTTTTCTAGTTCTATAAGAGTTTGGCTGATCAGGTAATCCTCTATGCTGCGAAATATCAGTTGCTTGAATCAACCAATTGAAATTCAGAAACATAAAATCGCAATTAGCAACCTCATGGATCTATAGCATTTGCCCATACCAGGATCTCTGAAGTATGCTTCTGAACATGCAAAACAAGATGGTATAGTCACCAATTAGAAGCTCATAACATGAAAAATATCTTAAGATACTAAAACGATCAGTCAAAATTCCCAGAGACGTGAAGCGGCTGCGGCTGTATTATCGTCTTTTTAAATGATAAAAAGTATTTATCTTTGTCTACAAGTGGCATGAAAGAAGATCAAAACTTGGAATCACTTCAGGATTTTTTTTTCTTTTTTGTTTTTCGGAATGGAAATATCAGTGAATTGAAACCTTTGGGTGACACATTGATATTATATTTCAAGGACTTTCTTGAGGGGAGCTACCTAAGCACGGGTTGCCTGTTGTATAGAAGTCACCAAAGAGTTCGTCCTCGGTTCGGCCTTTCGGGTCAAGAAATCAATTTAAGATAATTTATATTTCAATGAAAAACGTTTGTTATTAGTTACGTAGCTTTTTCCATTTCCCATTAACAGCAATTTGGAAGATCCCGTCGATATCCAAAAAACCGTCACTGATACATCAGAAATAACTTGACTGTTATTACATCAAAGTTTTAAGTACTGCAAATATTCGGTTTTAAATGTGAAGAAGGAAACGTCACCGATATTAGCCGTAATAGTGCTGGAACCAACTTTATGCCTATGCAAACAGGTTAGATCCATGCCAGCCGCAAACTTTGTGTAATCCAACCTGTTTGCTACCCTGTTTATCGTTCCTCATCAGAATGAAGCAGATATTTAAGGTTTTGGAAAGAAGTCGACGCAAAGTTCCTTTTTCAGAAAATTATCCAGCATTCTAAGGGTTTGAGTGATGAATAAGCTTGAAAAGAAGTACCTGCCATTACTCAACGGTTTGAGCTTTTACTTATCTTCACGTTTGAAAACATTTTGCTTTTACAAGGTACCTTCAAAAGTTGTGAAATTGTACGAAAATGATATGAATATCACACTCTATTATCATATTGCTTGTAAATGGTCTTGAATTATCATTATATATTGATATCATGCAACCAATTGTTCATGGAAATTCGGTTTTAAGCAAATATCTGAAATATACTTTGAATTACAATAATAGTCCATTCAATAAAGATTCGACCTAGACATAATTGCAAACAAAGTTATGACTGGTGTGTGAGAAACTAGACAAACATAATGATTAACTCATTGCAAAACGTTGCATGTTGCAATATGTAGGGAAAAGTTTAAGATTAAAAAGCGATTTAAAGCCGCTCTCTTTTGAACAAAATTTAGTGTTTAACCTACATTTTCATCCAATAAGAATGCGTCAATTTGGATTTTTCTGCAAGTTAATTTCCCAAAAGCTGCTATTTGAGTGTTCTTTTTCTGGAATTTTGGAAAGACCGCTGTGACGTCAAGTGGAGAATAAAGGGTCATTGAGCACCTTATGACATATGCAATGTTAAATCAATTTTATAAAAGGAGAAACTGCTTGTCGCAAACAATTTCCCCCTTAACACAATATTTTCAAAAGCTGTATGAAACTGAAATGAATAAAAAGTATTAACAAATACCTGGTTTATAGGGTTTATTCCTTAATCCTAACAACGGTGTTATAAAAACGAAACTAAATAATACTCATTACTCATACAGAATTTTATGAATAATATACCTACAGAAAAATTCAAATTGACGCATTTTATTGGATAAATATTTAGGTTGACCAATTGCTTCGCAGATATTTGTAATTGTGTTGATGAACATGGCTCATCCGGGAATGAGATGTCTTTCAACATAAAATCCGTCATATCAAAGGTTACATACATCTTTCCCAGGTGATGCCCTCTGATCAACTTGAGAACAGCTAATAATGTGACGTAAGAAATGGCGACTGAACTACGTCACATTTTCTACAGCCAAATATGGTATTAGTCCAGCAGCCAGGGGTGTGCAACACCTATCTTACTTGATTGTATATCCATTATAAAGAAACAAAATGTGTGATAACAATCTCAATTGCATAGGCGTAGGAGCAGGGTTGGCCAGGGGGCCGCTCCCCCCCCCCTAGTATCCAGACCGGGGGGGGCAGAGTATACTTTGCCCCCCCCCCCCCAAATACTCACAATGGCAAATGACGGATATTCAAGATATTTGAAAAGAAAAAGAAAAGAAATGAAAATTAACAGCAGAATAAAAATAAATGTGTATTTTTGTGCTATATCTAATACCAATTCGCCTTTTGTTACGTCAATAACCAAAATCTTTTTGACGTCATCATTGCAAATGGCAATCTGAACACATCGGGTTTATCCAATGAAAACTCAGCTCAATAAAATACCCGGGAAGTTTTGATTGACGAAAACAGTGGTGTAAAATGTGTTCTAAGGAGTCAGACTCAAAATTGTATTTAAAGCTTTAAGAATAATTTAATCTTTGACAACATTCAGTTGAATCCGTGGCTGTGACAGTCGGGGTGCTGCCACTTTTTGTTTAGATCAAATACATTTGATTTCCGCGTGAGATTGAGACCAGGCATATCCTTCTTTTTTTTTTTTTCTTTTTTTTTTATTATTATTAAAGATACACATTTATGTACGCTTTCTTTTAATTCTCATAATGTTATTGAATTTGTAAATGCATGAATAGTCATGTAAAAGTTTAGGAACATTTATTCTTAAACCGGTCCTCATCTGAAATTGCCCCCCCTCCCCCATGTTGAAAACGCTCCTAGGCCTATGAGTTGGGCAGCTATAAGTTATTATTGAGCTGTTTCTATGGCAACCGTCCGTATTTAACTAAATTTCTAGTTTAGCTAGTATATTTCACAAATATTTCTTCAAAATTGGTTCTAGATAAGAAGTTTGGTGTAAAAATGGAAAGTATGATTATTACCTACAATCTGCATTAAAATATGCAAGTTATTACATATGCATATCTATAAATATTAAAAAGAGTGCAATAAAGTTTCTAAAAACTAGCGCACCTCAAAAATACTACATAGAATATTTGTGGTTAAATTTCTGCCAGACAGATGAAAGACCATTGGTGTATTTGGTGAGTTTTATCTTGTTTTTCAAGGATTAAAGATATGCTGTTGGTTAACATATATTTATGCAACTAGAAAACATCAAATTTTCGGATAAAAACTTTAAAAGTTGCCTATTAATTTGATAAAAGACATGAAATCTTGAATTTGGTATACAGAAACATAACAACCTAAGGTTATACTAGGACTAGGTTATACAAGTTGTTAATTTTGTCTATTAAAACCAATTGGTCTCGTCTCTTGCCTAGTACTTACCTTTTTCTTCTTCATTTTGTAGGATAGACATATTACCATATATAACGGATAAATAATCTGACAAAGATAATGAAGAACCGGTACTACCATCGGAATTGTGTCCACCTAAATGCACCATACATTTCGTACAGGAGCCCTCCAACAATTAGGCCTGACTTAATTCTCTCGATGATATGCTATCTTGGCAGTCACTTCTAAATACTGCCAAAATTCCAGGACAGATTTAGCAATTTTTCACATTGCAGATGCTATTCCAGAAAACGTGTCGTGTAAATTTATTACAGAGATTGCAGAAGTTAACTTTGAAATTGGACCTTGAAATGTGGTGATCTAAGAGCAGACAAGACACTGAGAAATAAAGCCATAGAAAATAATGACAACAGAATTTGTTGCTGTTGAAGGTCATCATCATCGTCCATGTTACCGAAGTTACACTCGACAGGTGAAACAAAATAATTATTTCACACGAAAAAGAGACTTGGACAATTAGGAATTCTCATTTGATACCAGTCATTCCTTAGAGGTCAAAACAAATACCAATACTCCATGTATTTCATCACGGGTATAAAGTTGTTGCTTCCAATCCATTTAGCACTTTCCAACATAAACATGTAAAATCAAATATTAGAGACGATTAAAATACGTCTTAGCAAATCATTGACCTCATAAGATGTAAAAAGAAAAAAAAGATTGGCAAAACAAACGTTCACGACAAGGTTATATACACTATACTGTGCATATGCATCCAGTCTTACAAATTTAGTTCACCATCAACGATTGATTGTTTGATTTTGTTTTTGTTTTCTTTTTGTCCATGACGACATGGTCTGCAACAAACGAATCAACTCAATTTGAGGACAATCTCGACTTCAGCTTGTACCATTTTAGAATATGAGTGTTACCGATTTCCCTCTTAGCTGATGTTAAAACGTCCTCAAATTGAAATGGTTCATGAAACGCATGCCTTGTGACATAAGCCACCACGTAGATATTAGTAACATTTAAGCAACTGTCGTAGATATATTCTTTAATTATTCTGACGATATAGATGGACGATATAGATGTATTTATCATTGCTACTTTTCGTTCAGGTTTCTCTTGCAGGTCGATATACATATTTGTTGAATCTTTACTATCCAACCCGTAATATTATTTCATTAAGATCCTCAAGTAAAAAGTATGTCAAAAGTGTCATTCAGACTTCAAATCGCTTTATGGTTCTCACTGTTACATAATAATGGAACTTGATTGAAGAATTATTGGACAAATCGCTTGTTATCAATTCTAATAACATACAAGCGTATGACTTAATCTGTTGTTTTCGAACGTACCATCAGTCCCATTTTATTCATGATAAAAACGGTAAATCACAAAATAAACTTTTTATTTTAGTGAAATTTACCAGCCCGACACTGTACCAGGTAGTAATTGACATGCCTTGATTGATTATCGTTTGGTCGGAAACAGCGAGAGAAAAGATCCTTGTAATACCACATTGAATTAACCCTTATAATGCTGGAACCGACTTCATGCTTATGCAAACAAGTTAGATCACAGGCCAGCCGCCAAGTAAATTGGCGGCGGGCCTGTGATCTAACCTGTTTGCTTCTCAAAGAACTTTTCCTCATCATAATCAAGCAGATTTTTAAGTTTTTGGAAGGCAGACGACACAAAAAAGAATTTTAAGAAAATTACCCAGCATTCTAAGGGTTAACAAGCATAAAGTTTGTGCAGGCGTATCCTCGACAACACGTTTGATACGTTAGTTAGTTAGCTTCCCAATATGGATATAAACAGGAAAGTGTATTCGGGACCTTGTGTTGCAATATCTCAAAATATTTCCGGGGTCCTATATTCTTTATATTCATTAGAATCGTCCCGTTGCGACGAAGCGTGTATATGGTGTTGCATCACTGTAAGGGTCAGGCACTTATGTAGATATCTAAATGTGCATACATCTTTAGCTCGTCCATAAGCCCTTTCCCACAGACATTATAATGTAATCCGTCAATCATTATGTGGCATCAACTGCTGAAGTGCCATAAAAGTAAAGGGAATTTTTGGTTTTCAAATGAGAGTCTCTGGCAGAAGAATTTTGGAAGTACGCTTAAATATAACACATGCACAATACAATGAGAGTGGAACTTCGTCTTAACACCCAAAGTGGCTAGCTGTCTGTTAAAAGAGTTGGAATACAAAACACGTGTCTTGATTCAGAAGAGTCAGGTGTCTGTCGGTATGAACATGCATTTTTTTCGATGAAATCATAACCGCTGATCAAGAACAAAAACCACTGCAACAATTTGTGTATAAAAGGCCGAGCTGTCCACAGTGTAAACCATCACTCATCGACCCAGCAATCATGAGAGTTCTTCACTGTTTCGCTGTACTTCTTCTCTGTGTTGCCATTAGCCGTGGGACACCTGGTAAGTTTAAGATTTACATTAAATATCTTTATACGGGGTAATAATGGTTACCTTGCCTAGGATTTACGAAATCTGTCTCTTCTACACTATTATATGGTTAGTCGTCGTTTGTCATTTAGCATGGATATTAAGATTTAGTTAGTAATATAGAAATATTATGTTTTTACCATCAAACAATAAACCATTACAAGTTTCGAATGTTCTTTTTTCATTTGAAGTGGAAAGGTTTCATGTTCTATATCGAATGGTCGTTATTCTTTGTATTGGGGATTTCAATGTCATAACCCAACTTTATTCATGGTAAAAAGGCAACAAGCCTACCATACCACATACAATGCAATTCAATTTGATAATTTAATAGTTTGAGTTTGCTATTCAATAAGGTACGTGGTATCATAATTTTGTCAAAAAATTCAATTTGGTTTGTCTCTATAGTGTGTGCGTTTTATAAAGAAAGCTTTAAAATAGTTCAAGTTTTGTATTAAGCTTTTAGCGATTGATCAACGAGTTTAAACAAGCATTCTTTTGATAATATAGACCAATTTATAAGAAGTTTGACTCGGAATGATATTTGAAGTCGGTAGAGTCTGGTGCAAAACATTGTCATACAATTGTATTGTTTCGTTCTTAATGCTGAAAATGTATAGAAAATCGGCGCAATTCTCACAGATTGATTTTTGGTTAATCCGAAGGGCTTAGCAACGCTTTATATGTATGTCTTCGTCCGATGTTTGGGTCCGTTATTTTTTTCCGAGCTTGGCCCGTCTGAAGATATTTAATCAGGGCATTTGCAAAATGTTCTACTTACGACGAATCCAAACACAATGTACAACCTGCCTTCCTTATCTCAATACTGTATTATGCCGATTTTTACAGCATTACATAGTAGGCAAAATAGTTTCGATTTACTTGTACGTAAATGCCAAATTATTTTCTTCACTTGTCTGTAGTATAATTATTTAGTAAGCTTCAGTACAATTCGTGTGTCTTTAAATTCTTTTGAACAAGCTTGGCAATGTGGAAAATTGTCCCCAGGGTTTTAGCCTCGATTGGGTTCAAAATGCTCATAAAGTATCGAGAGTGCGTTTGTGGCACCTCGTCAAGCTTTATAGGCGACTCTCTAGAAGTGCTGCATGACTTATTAATTGTTGCTTCTATAAAGACTCAAGGATTCCACTTTAAAAAATAATTTATCATTTACGTATAGGCCTTTGCTAAATGATAATCAAATATCACCCCTGTTTCATAGCTCTAATTTCTATTTCACTTTTAGTTAGTTTACTATTTGGGTTCCGCTATGTAAGTAAATACGAGAGTGGTAGAAAATCGCCAAACGAATAAATTGGCCTTTAGTTCAAACCCAATATGTCTTTTTGTTTGCATGTTTTTCATTTGAATCTAAGAATCATTCCTTAAATTTGTACAATGTTAGCTTTTTATTTTACAAAAGAGTTTAACACAAGAAAACATTGTATATCGTATGAACAAGAACTTCCTATCAAAACGTGTTAACACTTGAATTGCTTTCCATTTCAACCCAATTCATTCTTAAAGTTATCTTTAACAAAGGAACAGAAATGCAGTTGACATCATTCCAATAATAGGCTTGCAAACATTTCGGCCCATTCGGCTTTTATCATAACCCCAATAAAAGCATTATAAAAAGTATCAAGATGAGGATTTAAATCATTGTCACGAATATGGATCTTTGCGCATAATTATATCAAGGAATTCAGTGTCCATTTAGTAGAACGTTCATGCATATCAATCATTTGATAAAACCTTGTGTGGAACACGTATTCAAGAATGTGATAAGGAACGCTCATTTAGTACAAGCCGAAGCGCTCCTGTGCTAAAAAGCGACATGACAACGGTAACACGTTTACAACGTGTTCTTAACTTTACAAAACCAAATAAATAAACATATGATGCTGAGTAGGATGGCCTCGACCTCCACCCTTCTATGAATGTGGATGATTAGAAAAAACAATAGCAAGAGGCAATATTTGGGTTCATAACGCATCGCTTTCATTTTGTTTTCAGGTTATGGTTATGGAGGAGGTATGGGAGGCGGAGGTATGGGTGGTGGCATGATGGGAGGTGGTATGATGGGTGGTGGCATGATGGGTGGTGGCATGATGGGCATGGGAGGTGACGATGGCATGCACGGCGGTATGATGGGCGGTGGCATGATGGGAGGCGGTATGATGGGTGGTGGCATGATGGGAGGCGGTATGATGGGCGGTGGCATGATGGGAGGCGGTATGGGTGGCTACACAGGTAGTAGCTTTACTGGAAGGTGGGTCTGCAAGTGCAGGAAAAGGTGCGGCTGGAATGAGCGCTGGTTCGGAAAGTGCCATTGGTGCCGCTTCAAGATCTGGTGCCGCTACAGGTGCTGCAAATGGGTGAGCTTCGGTGGCTAATCAACTCGAAAAAGGTACGTTTGGTTTTCGGTTTAATTTGGCTTATTCTTACAGGTTTCCATAGGGGAATAAATCAATGAATACCAGGTCATTAGGTTGAATTAAAAGTTTGCATTAAAGAACGGACGGATGCTCAACTAAAAGTCCGATCATACCAATCAATAAATGAAAGAGAAACGTTTACAGTAAGAACATTTACGAAGGCAGAAATCTTAAATATTGGCGAGAATATCGGAATTCTTTCGTGCAAGGTCATGATTAACGACATTGGCCTTGATACCTTCCTAGAAAAGGATTAACACTCTATGTACGGATCCCCCATGAGGTGTTTTTTACATTACGTAGCCAATTTTATGGAAAAGGTCACCGTCTGGTACCTCCTTGACGGCCCGATATAAGGCTAATTGGAATACGAAATACATTAACAAACTTGCTTTTGGGGAAATACCAGATGTGCAGAATATGACATTTTGTCCCTGAATGTACAATGCTGTTTGTATTGTAATGGAATTCGTGTGTGAAGGAATGATGGTCTTGTTAATATCATAAGTCCATCTGATGTTTGCGAAATATGAGAACATTGTGAGAAAGGAGCAATTTCTCGTGCCAAGCCAAATAGACATGCGTCAGTGTGTATTTGATAAAAGAAAAAATACTTTCTTTGCAGATAAAAAAAATTAATCCCATTTCAAGAGAAAGACATCTAGGTATTTCTTCAGAATATTAAACATCTTTATTCACTTTACCATTTGTTTATCGAATACATCATTTTTGGGAGCAAATAAATATCAGAAGTGGATGCAATTATAGGGTGACATCTCTTTCTTTTTAGACACATGCCACTCATAAGGATCTTATTAGAACTCCATATGGGCAAAAATAACTATCCCTTTATATTACAAAATATACAGGCATGTCATCAAAATGTAAAATAAATCGTTCTCTCAGTAAATATACATTACTTAATTCGAATTTGACGATAAAACGCGTTCTCGCTTCCTGCATGATAGTTGTATAACAGAATCATGCCAATAAAAAGATGCAAGGTGCATTGTACAGACGCCTATTGAAAACATGACAGGATTAAAAACAGCATGGGCAAGCTTTTCATTTATGCTGTCATTACCTCATGCTGCAATAAGTGCACGTGGTATCATACTTAGTGACAACGGCTTGTTGTCTACGGACCCCCTTTCCGTTCGATACGCTAGACATAGAGGCAAATGTTTAACAAACCTATGCAAAATCTATCATATTTCTGTAGCAAAGGTGAAAGAACTCAAATAATGGTGAACAATTGATTTGAGATGTTTTTGTTTTTCTCTTTTACAGAATATTTAAAGCTTAAAGGACCCTAGACCCTGAATCATCTATCGACTTTCGAAAAACGATGAACAAGAAGTTCAAGACAATGTAAAATCGAAATGGTAATAATAATAAATATATTCCAGCATCAATATTATCGTCGGTTTTGTTTTCTTATAGCCCCGCCCCCACTTGCTGCTTTTTCAACTCTTAGCCCTGAACACTTGTAATTGCGAAGACTTATACAGTGTCTTGTGCAGAGGCTAGTGTACTTTAGTTCTTGTCAGTAAGTAATGAGTATAACGTCAGTTTTATGAGCGATACACTAAAATCCAATTCGACTTCCCTGGTAATGAACGGAAAATAACACATATGCCGATAATTCAGAGATTTATTTGGCTGCTAGATTAGATTATAGCGGCGTGTTAAAAGAAAAGTTAGTCTCATCACGACTGTCAACACTTCTATCCACGTCCCTTTTAATTTATGACCAGTACTGCACAATGTGCTTCCAAACCACCGGCAGTATTCCCACATTACCATAGATGATCAGTGATGAAAGCCAAATGACCCAGGTGATAAAGATTTCTTTAAACGTCTGAAAAAACGTTGGTTTATCCGACTGTTATAATCGAGGTCTATGAGCCAAGTAAGTCAAGTTGGCCTAGTTGTTAGAGTACAGGCAAACTTGTGTTAAGATAGATAGATATCTTTTATTTGACCACCACTTATGTGTATAGTCATTTTTTACAAAACATATAAACATACAATATATACTGGTCAATAATCAAAGTATAATTACATACAATTTAAATAATTTCATCTATTTCAATGTGGATGAACTATATTAATAATTAAGTAATATTATGCGTAAAAGATGTTCTCTCTTTAAAAGCAAATTTGAGATATGTTGCTAAATTTTTATCACATGATTTTAAAAGCTGTATAAATTTAATCATGCTTGGTCTTTTATAATAAAACTCATTTATATATTGTTTTCTTATGGAGATATATTGTGAACATTTCAAAACAAAATGGTACTCGTCTTCAATGTCTCCATTATTGCATATTTGGCATATCCTTTCATTTCTTGGTATTCGTTGAAGATTATAACGGCATGTTTGAATTCGCAAAGAATGCGAAGATGTTCTTATCTTAAAGATGTAAGATCTTAGTTCTACTGGTAAATAATCTAGGTAAGAGGCCAGCCTATGGGACAGAGTAAATTGGCTGTTTAAGACAGGTTGGCTGCTTAACACAAATTGATGTACACTATAAAGGGACTTTCTGTTGTGGCTGTTTAAGGCAGATTGGCTGCTTAAAAGAGTGGCTGCGTAACACAAGTTAGACTATTCTTAAATTGAAATCACACATTGCCTAGCCGTGTGAGTTCAAATCCTCGTGTCGGAATTTGGAGAGAAAGACTCCCGACTATCTCACGGAACGCCGATTCTTTTCCCAGTTTGAGAAGCCCTTATAGGCAGTTATACGTTGAATCTTCTTCCACATCATAGGTCATGCATCGCATGTTTGCACGATGAAACACCATGTAGATGTAGCTATATCAATGAGGTCCAAGACGGGATGCTACTGACTAAAGGTATCGCAGCTCGACAAAGATTAACGGTGTGACTTATTTGTCTCTTTAAAATGAGTATTATTTAACGTGCGGTAAACATTGTGTCTACGGCTGTCAAGAGGTTAAGGAGTTCACCATAATGGGCACCTAGACGCATCGGGCGTCCATACAATTATTGTCAGCATATGCAGAATTCACCCGGGACTCCAATATAGAAAAAAAGCCGAAGCAATCTAGATAGATCAATGAAGAACGATTTTACCGTGTGTCGCAACGATTTCACAATCAGCTATGCATTACGTTAAGCCAATAACTTTCCAACTATTACTTAGAATGGTGTTCGGACAGCTGTAAACGGATCTCAAGCCGGGTTCACCGCTTATATTGTAGATAGATGGATCAAGTTATTGAATTTTTTTTTCTTGGTTTCTATGGTCAACAGACACTGACTTTAATCGGCACGGATTAATATGTATTGGCTGAAAGTGTCTATATTCCACCAGACCGTAAGAAGATTTTCCAAAACAAGGTCCCAGAAATGTGTCAATGAAATCATAACTTTTCTAAGAACATATACTAATGTATTCTTCATGGATGATTTTGATACGCGACACGATACACTTACCGATCTCAAAGAAACTCCTAAACCTTCTGCAATAAAATTGACTTGGTTCAAGCAGATGTTCAAACGATATGCCCAAGATGATTTACAGTTTGAATGATAATCAACAGCCTGTATATCTTGGTATAAACAGACATCTGAGCTGTCTAAAAATCTTGAAAACCCTAAAATTCATAATTTGAATAACTTGATTGAAACAAATTAAGAAGAGCAATGAAAAGTTAAGAAAAAGTCGGGTGGACTTGACAAGATAGTAAATATACATTGGAAAACATCAAATCAATTTGTGCAATTCTCCCTTTTTACACTGGTCATTTTGATAAGGCCTTAGCTCCTGGTACACTGCTTGGAATATGGCTTGACCAATCGTTGGTCGATTAGTCACATCATATAAAGATAAATGTTTCATGAACAACCCTGCAAACTATTGACCAATAAATGTGTCAAGTTTTTTGTGAAAGTTATGCAGGTCCTACTGAAACATTCAACTGTTACATTTTGGGTATAATCGTTTTCAAAGAAACTAGGCCGTCTTCAAGAAGACCGCTTAATCATAGATGATTTGTAAACACAAACACGAGAAATTATAGAATACTTTAATTAATTTTCAAATATTTTTGAAAACATTCGGAGATATGTCCACTGGGGCAAAGATGAATTAAAAACTCTCTAATGTTAAAGAAAACATGTATAGTTATATCAAGGCGTGTTTGTTTCCCATCTTGTAGTCGCATAAGACAATGCGTTAATCTCTTAACCATACTGTTTTGCTTTTAATCGGCATTGAATGATTCTTACTTGATTGAAATGATATGTTTACCTAGACTTTTGTATTCTTACTATATTTTGTTGCACTTCATTAAAAAGACAACTTTGTACAATTTGCAACCTTTGGGAATTTAGTGGAGATATTGTTGAAAATCTGAATTGACTATTTAATCTTTAACAGATAACTATAGATTACAAGCACCAACGTATTTGGTATTTGGAGATTTATAAACATATACGTAAAAAGAATGTCAAAGAAGCAAATAAACAATTCAAAATGGTAATTCGATCGTTCTAAGATCACATGCAGCCTGGTATGATGCACTTTCATCAATGTCCATATTTGTATTTGGTCTAAATCGTCTTGTAAAAAATGTCATTTTATAAAATATGAATGCACGGTGGAGAAATATTGCTTACACACCAGGAATCTCATATTTTGGTCCAACAGTGCATGTTATAAACACACGATATCAAATGAGTCAAAAAGTCGTGATTTTGTTTTTCACTCTCTTTTTCTAGTTCTATAAGAGTTTGGCTGATCAGGTAATCCTCTATGCTGCGAAATATCAGTTGCTTGAATCAACCAATTGAAATTCAGAAACATAAAATCGCAAT
Source organism: Cerastoderma edule (assembly GCA_947846245.1). NCBI lineage: Eukaryota > Metazoa > Mollusca > Bivalvia > Cardiida > Cardiidae > Cerastoderma > Cerastoderma edule. Next base: position 18,251,181 of record OX401406.1, read on the forward strand.
TAGCAACCTCATGGATCTATAGCATTTGCCCATACCAGGATCTCTGAAGTTTGCTTCTGAACATGCAAAACAAGATGGTATAGTCACCAATTAGAAGCTCATAACATGAAAAATATTTTAAGATACTAAAACGATCAGTCAAAATTCCCAGAGACGTGAAGCGGCTGCGGCTGTATTATCGTCTTTTTAAATGATAAAAAGTATTTATCTTTGTCTACAAGTGGCATCAAAGAAGATCAAAACTTGGAATCACTTCAGGATTTTTTTTTCTTTTTTGTTTTTCGGAATGGAAATATCAGTGAATTGAAACCTTTGGGTGACACATTGATATCATATTTCAAGGACTTTCTTGAGGGGAGCTACCTAAGCACGGGTTGCCTGTTGTATAGAAGTCACCAAAGAGTTCGTCCTCGGTTCGGCCTTTCGGGTCAAGAAATCAATTTAAGATAATTTATATTTCAATGAAAAACGTTTATTATTAGTTACGTAGCTTTTTCCATTTCCCATTAACAGCAATTTGGAAGATCCCGTCGATATCCAAAAGACCGTCACTGATACATCAGAAATAACTTGACTGTTATTACACCAAAGTTTTATGTACTGCAAATATTCGGTTTTAAATGTGAAGAAGGAAACGTCACCGATATTAGCCCTAATAGTGCTGGAACCAACTTTATGCCTATGCAAACAGGTTAGATCCATGCCAGCCGCCAACTTTGTGTAATCCAACCAGTTTGCTACCCTGTTTATCGTTCCTCATCAGAATTAAGCAGATATTTAAGGTTTTGGAAAGAAGTCAACGCGAAGTTCCTTTTTCGGAAAATTATCCAGCATTCTAAGGGTTTGAGTGATGAATAAGCTTGAAAAGAAGTACCTGCCATTACTCAACGGTTTGAGCTTTTACTTATCTTCACGTTTGAAAACGTTTTGCTTTTACAAGGTACCTTCAAAAGTTGTGAAATTGTACGAAAATGATATGAATATCACACTCTATTATCATATTGCTTGTAAATGGTCTTGAATTATCATTATATATTGATATCATGCAACCAATTGTTCATGGAAATTCGGTTTTAAGCAAATATCTGAAATAGACTTTGAATTACAATAATAGTCCATTCAATAAAGATTCGACCTAGACATAATTGCAAACAAAGTTATGACTGGTATGTGAGAAACTAGACAAACATAATAATTAACTCATTGCAAAACGTTGCATATTGCAATATGTAGGGAAAGTTAGATTAAAAAGCGATTTAAACCCGCTCTTCTTTGAACAAAATTTAGTGTTTTACCTACATTTCCATCCAATGAGAATGCGTCAATTTGGATTTTTCTGCAAGTTTATTTCCCATAAACTGCTATCTGAGTGTTCTTTTTCTGCAAGTTTATTTCCCATAAACTACTATCTGGGTGTTCTATCTGGGCTCTATGAGAGTAGTACTCTGTATTTACGCATGCGCATAAATATGTAGTTTTGGGCACACCTCCAAATAATAGTGACGTGTACTGTAGCGATGGAAAGATCGCTGTGACGTCAAGTGGAGAATTAAGGGTCATTGAGCACCTTATGACATATGCAATGTTAAAACAATTTGATAAAAGGAGAAACTGCTTGTCGCAAACAATTTCCCCCTTTAACACAATATTTTCAAAAGCTGTTTAAAACAGAAATGAATAAAAAGGGATAACAAATACCTGGTTTATAGGGTTTATTCCTTAACCCTAACAACGTTGTTATAAAAACGAAACTAAATAATACTCATTACTCATAGTCATACAGAATTTTATGGATAATACACCTACAGAAAAATTCAAATTGACACATTTTATTGGATAAAAATTTAGATAGAACACTAACCTGTTTTGGGGACCAATTGCTTCGCAGATATTTGTAATAATTGTGTTGATGAACATGGCTCATCCGGGAATGAGAAGTCTTTCAACATAATATCCGTCATATCAAAGGTTACATACATCTTTCCCGGGTGATGGCCACTGAGTGCTATCAACTTGAGAACAGCTAATAATGTGACGTAAGAAATGGCGACTGAACTACGTCGCATTTTCTTCAGCAAAAAAAAGGTATTAGTCTAGCAACCAGGTAGGTTGGGGTGTACCATTCTTGGTTCTAGATAAGAACTTTGGTGTAAAAATGGAAAGTATGATTATTACCTAGAATCTGCATTAAAATATGCAAGTTAGTACATTTGCATATCTATGAATATTAAAAAGAGTGCAAGAAAGGTTTCTCAAAAGTAGCGCACCTCATAGAATAATTGCGGTTCAATTTCTCCCAGACAGATGAAAGACCATTGATGTATTTGGTGAGTTTTGTCTTGTTTTTCAAAGATTAAAGATATGCTGTTGCTTAAAATATGGTTATGCAACTAGAAAACATTTCCTTTTCCTTGGAAATGAAAATAAGAGTAGTACTCGGATAGTCAAATTTTCGGATAAAAACTATAAAAGTTGCCTATTAATTTGATAAAAGACATGAAATCTTGAATTTGGTATACAGAAACATAAAAACCTAAGGGTTACACTAGTACTAGGTTATACAAGTAGCATAGTTGTTGATTTTGTTTATTAAAATCAATTGTTCTCGTCTCTTGCCAAGTACTTACCCTTTTCTTCTTCATTTTGTAGGATAGACGTAAAACCATATATAACGGATAAATTTCCTTATATATTTCAGCGTAAGCAGACGCTTCTAAAAAGTGGTTTGTTTAAAACTGGTTCCGTGAATCTTCTTCATTCAACTCAGCTCATTTTGGTTCTCCCTTGATTTGTTTCACCTGTCGAGTGTAACTTCGTTTAGATGGACGATGATGACGACCTTCAAAATTGCTTTGAATGAAACTGAGGTCATCGATGAGTACTTTAGAAATGATCTTCTGTGGTTGCTCAGTAGACAACATTGCACTTCTAGTTTAGTTAGTTTGCCATATTTGGCTTACATTGATTGTGAAGGAAGCCTTAAGCTTTTTCAAAGCCACTCTCGATGGTGGCTTCCTGGATACTTAACCAATACACACGCTAATGTGTGTGTCAGTCCCGGATATTTTCTCCTCGCCTATTGGGGATCTGAACCCGGTACCCTCGGTACAAGAGGACGACGCTCTACCTCTGCACCAATAATGATAAAAAACAGCTTGGCAGGCTTCAATATTCTTACTAGAGACAATATCCAAATAGAGCCTGACAACATTGGTTACATGCAAACAGTTAATTCTCCATCAACTCAGCTCAAATATGTTCAAGAATTACTGAAATTGTCACTTTAAACTATGCATTTACTAGACTTGCCAATTATTGTTGTTGTTTTCGACCAAGCTTTATATGTCAAAGCTACAGACAAGCACAGCGATCTATTTGAAATGTAGTACTTAGAATAGGGTGTATTCCACATTAGTTGTACTCTCCTAGGTATCATTGGAAAGTGGTTTGCAGGTAATGTATTGAGAGGTTGTTGTATAGACTTGAGAATCGTTGGAGTAGGTTTATTAAATGGCGTGTTGTGAGGGAGAATGTATAACCGAGCTGTTAGTTTCCACAACCTGTTGTTTGAAGCTTTTCTACGCCTTGATTAGAAAGATTTTAATGCTAGATGTATACGAGAAGATGAAAGTTTGAAATATAAAGTATATTAACTGATTTTGAAAGTCAATGAAAATCAGGGTATGGGGAGATGCCTTCGCTAAGTTACTGGTGGCAAAAGGCATTTTCAAAAGGGAGATATGTCTGCTATCTTGGTGACATGTACATGGTAGATTTTTGACATGCAACTGACAGCCGCGGAAGGCGTGGATTATTTCGAATTTCAAAATATTGAGCAGTAATTCTATGCCATTCGCAGATCATACCCGTAGAGGCGTGGTTTGCCAGCGTAAAAAAAGAGCGCTCTTTGGAAATGAAGGTTAAACACTAAATTATTTAGAGGCTATCGCTCCTTCCTTGGTGTTTCTATATCGTATACATTTCACTATCTAGCCTCTAACTAATATCAGGTGTCCAGTAATGTACGTCATTAGAGTGCTTTATGACGTAAAATCGAGAAACGTCATCACTATGTCATCATTTTGCCTAAAAAATGCTTACCACGAGGTACCTTCCATAATCAAATATCAATCTGAAAACATCGGTTTAATCCAATGAAAACACCTCTGAAAAAATAGGTATGACGCAATATTGTTTCCGCGAGAATGACGTCACTTTACTTTCGTTTTCAAAAATAGATCTTAAATGAATCTAAAAAGTCGTTTTATTTGATTAAGGAAACAAATATGTATGTCACAACTTATAATCTCGCCATTTCGTATGAGTTACCGATGAAAAATGATTTAAAAGGATGTCCATCACTTCCATACATATTGAACTACTTGACGTGTACGCTTAGAAAAGGTGTTATACGCCGGAGCCGATTTACCCGAAAAAATGTAAACCCTACACTAATATCCGAGCTGTATTTCACAGCTCACGGAAATACCCTAGTCGTTCCGATTGGATCAAATATTGCACAGTTTTATTCTTTTTTTATCAAATAGATGCTTGTACAGTACTGCATAGGAATTATGAGCATTGTAGCAATAAACAGTATAACAATACTTATAATTAAATAAGTGTGCTGTTAAAAAAGTTATTTGATGAAATAATGCGATGCGTTAAATATATGTCATGAAAGTCAGGTAGTACATTACTGTCATAAATCCACTGGTTCTCCAATGACTTTCGTGGATAACACGTCCACTTCTATCCTTATCAGACGTGCACTCAGCTTCGAGTAAATTCATCAACCCATCTGTTTAATGTACTTGCTTAGTGATTTATAGTGTGTAATTTATTTGAATATACTTAAATTTATAAAATTTCAAGAAATAAATCTGATAAAGTTTTTCTCTTTTGACAAAAACCATGACACTTCAAACATAAATAAAATTATCTTTGGGCAGTGATTCATTTCAAATTAAACCACGCCAAGGTCTTATTATTGCCTGTTAAGCAGAAGAGCAGAGACACCTTAAAGCATATGAAAGGATATGAGTAAAATGGCCCTTATGGGCTTCCATGGTAAAATTAGTAAAATACCCTATTTATGAAACTCCATTGACAGTAGTTATTTTGTGCTTGAAATATATTGCCTCCAATTAAATCATGTTTATCAACAAACTGTTTGTTAACATATTAAGAACTAATGAATTATTTTCAAAAATGTGTATCACGTGTCCAGGTCAAAGGTGAAATATATGGCAATCTGAATAATCAAATCGGCTAATATAGGTTATTTCTCGCTGGCTTTCACGTTGTGCCTGTGGCTCTTTTTTCTTTTGTGGTAACTATTTGAATCTTTACCTAAAGTTAACCTAATATTTTAGTTTGATTAATCCAAATTCTTTGATTTTCTTATGGCACCATGATTGTATGCCCCTTCAATACCATATACACGTTGATTAAGTTGAGGGCTATTTAAGGCTGTCTCAAAAATACATCAGTACGTCAACGGTTCTCTATGAACAAATAGTATCCCGGTATCCTGAATAGTATCACAAAAAAGCACCGGACATTGGAAGGGTATTATATTTATTTGTCAAAAGATTGCATGGGATCGTCACTTTTGTTTAGATTGATTTGCATTGACCATGTCAATGACACAAACGATCGAGTGAATGTGAAAAATCCAGAGGTACACTGTAACAGTCTTGTTAGCTTAAGGAATATGAAAATATGAGAATAAACATTTTCAAGTATATCAATTTTCAATCAAAATTTGCCATTGATCCACGTGAACATATTTTTGGTTGCTGATATTCAACAAGTCCTGAATACCTTTACGGTTATTTAAATACGCTAAAGTTCATTTAGGATCGATAGTGTATGCTTTGTCTAATGAAAAGGAACTCTGCTCAGGCTTAAGCCCTAGTATAAGAGTTTGTGTAGACCCACTTCCACTTTTCATTACACAGTATCGTATACTTCACTGCTTCACTGTGATTCTTTTTTACCTATAAGTGAAATTTCTTTATTCGGCTGTGCTTGGAAATCATGAGAATGAACCATAAATACTTTGTAATGAATGGTTGAAGTGGGAATACACAAAGATACATGTAAATCTGAGTAGGGTTACTATCCATTTCGTTTGGAATACTTTTATTTTAACAAAGAAGGATCTGTATAGTTCGTTAAAACAACGGCTATATCCGTTTTCAACAGGTGTTTTTTTTTTCTTTTCCTCTTCAGCGATGTTTGATTATTTTCTCCTATATATTAATTAATGTGACCTGGAAAATACGAACAAAGTTCGTTTTCACAAAAAACAAAATAAAGATATCTCAGAAAAACGAAATTTGAACCTTTACATTGTACCTGTCACCTCAGTAAAACCGTTCGCATATGCCATCAGAGAACTTCTATGACATGCTTAAACAAACGCTGTATGACATCATTATTATCAGTATTGTGTTGATGGTATTCAAATGTTTAAAAGTATTGAAAATGGTATCTCGCAGACCCTTCGAATGATTAACCCTTTAAAAGGGAAACAACAAACGGTTTTTCCGTTCAATATGACGTCGTAAACGATGAAGTCTTGTGTGAGGCTTTCGTATATTGCACTTCCAAGATCTTAAATATATGGGCCGCGTCACGCGAAAAGGGGCACTCGGACATAAATAAAAACCGCTGACTCAGCTCTTTCTTAGCGCTATTATTCCAGCATCTAGACACGACAGTTATCATTTGTATTTATTTAAAGGTAGAACTTCATGTCTTCTAAGATGGCAAACAGTGTAACCCCAGACCAGCCGCCACGTCAGTGACGTGGCGGCTGGTCCGGGGCTACACTGTTTGCTATGTCCGAGTGCCCCTTTTCCCGTGACGTGGCCCATATATACAACGGGACATCTAAACCAATTAATAACGAATAGGGGGCCTCCGTGGCCTAGTGGTTAGAGTACAGAACTTGAAATCACATGGCCCCTCTCCTCGTGGGTTCAAAGCCTGAGAGGGATATGAATTTTCATGAGAGGAAGTCTCCCGACTGACTTACGGAATGCCGATGGTTCTATTCACCTTGACCAGCCCTTGTGGGCAGTTGAGTATGGGGTCTTCCTCCATCATTAAGAGTCGAGCATCGCTACATAACTGAAATAATGTTGATGTGATGTAAAACCCATAAAAAAAATAACGAATAGAGTGGGGGGAATCAATTTCCAATTGACAAGTACATAAATTACGAAAGAAAACATCTGTATAGCACTTACAATTCTAAAATATCAAGGGAATAAAAGTGGAGAATAATGACTGAACAAATAAACACATTTAACATGTTGATATGTACATACATGTATTTAAAATACCTTTAGAATTTTAAAAGATTTACAATGCTCAAGACCTTGCTTCAAAGATGTGCAGGATGGGGACCGGGGTTCAATCTATTTTACAAATCGTCCATGCCGATTCCTAAAAGTCATCGCAGATGTCATAGATAGGCGAACTGTGTCTACGTTGTGATCCTCATTCCACATGTTGTATGACTTCTAGAATAAGAATGTTAGACAGAAACAAAAACATGAAAAAGGTATATGGACATTAAGAGAGAGTGAGAGAATAAAAGGCAAAGAGAGAGAGGGACAGAGAGCAATTGTGATAAAGGGCAAAAGAGAGCGAACTAGAAAGACATACATACATGAATACACACATACGTAGAGATACAAAGAGAAATGATGGACATACACATACTAATACAGAATGAGATGCAGACAGACAAGCGGACCGTCAGAGTTCAACATACTAACAGACAAAGACAATATATATAGAGAGAGGGAATGACACGGAGAGAAAGACATTCAGACGAAATTAAAGACCGTCAGAATGGAATAAATACAGACGTGGAGGAACATACACATATGAAAATACAGAGATAGTTAAGGAAAAGATTAGTTTCAGAAACATATGTAAAAAGGTGTATGAAGACGAAAGAGAGTGTTAGAGAAAAATAGATAATAAAAACGAAGAGAGAAGGGGAAAATGTAAAGAGACATACGTATATGCAGAAAAATGATCAAACATAGATAGATAGAGAGAGAGACAAACAGCAGACAACGGAACACAGATGGAGAGGAAGAGAGATGATGAGAGGCAAGACAGACCAATTGTGTAAAAGAAGAAATAGACAGAAAGACAGATAGAATGAAAGACATGCAGTCATTCGCACAGGTACACAAATCAAACCTCAGAGCGAAAAGGAAAGATACGTCCTGTTCCTCACATAAATTTCATCAGCAAACCTATTGCACGAAATGACGTATGCGCAAAAGTATTCAAAGAGCCTTGCGAATAAGTAAAAAAGCAAACCATCAATTTTGATGATGTATTCTTTAACCGCAACTCTTATGATCGTAAGCTATCAAACATCTTTTATTTCAAGCATGTCGACCGGTACAGCGTTATACCGGTATGCTGTAGACGATATATTATCGCCGACAGATCGACAGTCTTTATGTATTGACAGCAATTAGTGCAATAATTCTTCCAACACTTTTCAGCGCGGATTTTACCATCCGATATAAATAGACCTTACAGAAGACAGCGTAAATCGCTATGCAATTAAGCAATGTTCATTCGAAATGATGAAAAGAAAAACCGAACAAAAACCATTTTTAACAATAACTCCTTTTTAAAATAATTCAAACAAATTATACTGCGTACAAGTTTGTTTGTTATATTTTTTTCAACGTTTGTTAAAAAATAAACAACCTGTAACGCATCCATCAATGTGATAAAGTAGACCGATGACTGTCTTTACGAGATATTTAAATTAGTCAATGTAAGCCACAGTCAGGTACGGGACTTTTTCAAATGTAGCCAGTTTCTCCAAAAACGGGTCTTCGTATAATGTGAGACGAGTCTTGACAGTGAAACATATGTAACACTGTCCGTAGCTGCGCCGCTTTCGAACACAGGTATACAGAGTTTGATATCACTGCTTGGCATTTGAAAATTGTTAACGGGTTTAACCCCCTACTGATGCTCTTCGGTTGCATTACGGATTCAACTTGCAGATGGCTATGGCTCAGAAAAGTATTGCAAAAGAAACTCGCACAAAGCAAGTGGTCCGATAGGGTCTCGAAACCTGGGACCCCAAATTAAAAATTCACAACTTTATTGAAGGTCCTATCAACATATAATTAACTAATTGCGAGATTTTTTTCACCTTTGTTTCCCAGCACATAACAATGGTGTTGGTGGTGCAGGTATTGATGTCAATTTGGAACGCTACATAACAATGGCGGGAAATTAGAAATACGAAAAAGGACAAGCTTAGGCCATTGACTGCATTATATGCTGAATGTCTTATCAGATTATATTGGTCAGAAAGTACTCTCGGCACACACTCATAGACGCTGACTGTTTTTCACACCCAGATTTTGTGGTCTTATTCCCATTGAAACATTCGACAGACCACGATAATTGTCTCAAAAGGGAAAACACGCCAGTGTAGACTTCGTTCATCATATAGATTAAGCAACAGTTTCTGATTTCATACCGATTCAAAACAAATTTGCGGAATTCCGATTCAACAAGCACAATGCTCTGTATCACAATACGACAGATCAGATGGGTGTTTTCACATCTAATACCAGTAATAGTTCAGTAAGACTTGCTCAAATTCGGCCTATTTGATAATCTGGTCAATGCTTCAATAGAATATTTAGTGAGGAATGCTCAAAACGTCCCATGTTGACAAGTATAAACGTACGTATGACAGCAGAAAGCTTGATTGACTGGGAAGTGATTAAAATGTACCGTGAAATTGTCACTATTAGAAAGTAAGGAACCCTTTTAGAATCAAACCTATTTGAAACCAACGAAATATGAAAACATTGATAAACATTATTTTATAAATACGATTGCATTGGGTTTTGCTGCTATGTATTTGTTTAATTTTCTCTTTCTCTCTTTTTTGAGAATCGGGGTACATATAGTTCAAGTTGCAGTCACAGATTTAACCTACTGTTACATGCCGGTCGAACGTATTTCTACTCAGTCATCATTAAGATTCGTAACCCCGTTTGAAGTCCTCTAGAAGGAATGGCATGTGAAATAAAAACGCTTGGATGGAAGCCATATCAGTCTATTCGCCATAGGTCCTCTAAATGACCACCAGAGTGTTCAGTAAACTTACAATTGCTTGTGTATTATCATCGTCATTTTATGTACAGTGAACCCTCGTTTATCCGGACACCGATTATCCGGATGTCTCGCAATCCGAACAAAATTGTAAGGGAACGGAATTATTGGACCAGTTTATTGCAGACGACTTTTGAAAACATTGTGGGTAAAGGAGAAATTGCTCGTGACGAGCAATTTCTCCTTTTCCCACAATGTTTTCTGCCATATCAGAAGATTATCTTTGAATTTCATCACGTTTTGATATGTCTTCTGCAAACTCTTTCAATTTGGGACGGTCGACAATTTGGCGTTTGCTAAAGGGTTATAACTATACCTCGCTCATACAGACCGTTTATGTCTTATTGTGAATAAGAACATGCTCTGCTTCATTAGTCCGGATTATTCGGTAAACCGGACATTTTGTTGGGAACGGACGTGTTCGGATAAACGAGGGTTCACTGTATAGATTTTAATGATCGTCATCGAATGTTTATGCCACTATGATCAATGGTACTCTTTATCATACCGTGTCTTTAAAGTGGTACCAGGGGACGACAAAAACGGTTTGATCGAAGACTTGGTAATTAACTCTTAACATCCCAATTGGCAATGTAGATTCACATCATCCCCCATATCATCTTGAAATTATCAAAATAATAGGACATATTTAAAGTCATATCTTGCATGCACTCTCGTGGTCTGAAAACAGATCACTTTAGTTTATAATTAATAAAGACCCCGAGGGGGTTAACTGCTTAAAAATCGACAACTGTCTTATGTAAATCATCCAACCGATATTTTGAAAAGAAAAACGTGAACTCAATCAACATGATTTATTGCAAGGCAAAAAAAATGGTATTTCGAAAGCGAGGCGTTGGTTTCGGTATAAAAGGCCGGCAGGTTTTCGAGTTGGACCATCCCTCATCAAACCAGCGACCATGAGAGTTCTTCACTGCTTTGTCGTGCTTGTAGCCTGTGTGGCTGTTGTGCTGTCAACACCAGGTAAGTTAAAGATTACTTAGTCTTTCATTTGTTATTTTCATATAAGATTGAGAACTATTTTCAAATTGCTTTTTTTAAAAAACGCTGCAAACTTATTTTTAAAAGAAATGGGTTGGCCTATGGTTTCTTAATTTGTTTCCCGAAAGTCTATCTATGTTTATACCTAAGCGCTCTTTGTTAACATGACCAGCATATGAAATACATGTAAGTACTTTCTGTGTATTTATTAAACATGTCATTCAGATTCATACACATTATGCATTGCATAACTAGGAAAGGTCGCAACTTCGTAATGAATGTTAGCGGTTACTTACTCTCATTTTAGGCATTTTAAAGATTAGGCGCTCTTTTCAAATTGCTTTGAAAACTATAGATGGGTTCGCATATGGTTTCCTAATTTCTTTCTCGAAACTTAAGCTATTAATGTTTTTTTTTAAAAAACAATTTCGATTATGCCAAGGTACTCTTTGTAATTATGATCCAGCATACGAATAACATGTAAACACTTTTTTTTTGATAATTGGGCATGCCTTTAAAACGATATGCTTTATGCATTGCATTGCTTTCGCAAAGTTAATAACTTCCTTATGTATGTCCAGATGCTTAGTCAGCCTTCCTACAAACCCTTTAGCAAAATTCTGTACAATTCTGTACCTTATTGTGATCGTTTTAAAATATTAAGACGGGGCATGAGAGGTTATCCAGTTAGGACTTTGTTAGGACCATTGCGTCAAAAAAGTGATAATCTTCTGTTTAATTGCAGTAATGAATTCGCACACAATGTGTTAATAGTTGATCTTATATAATGTATTAACAAAATCCGTGATGCGCACTTCCTGTATGTGTTGAAAAACTATCAGATTGGTTTGAACAATTGTTCAATCGTTGTTGCTTTAAAACAAAGAGAGAAAAAGAGACATCATAGTACCGGTTCTAATGAAAATAAACGTCCAATGTCGAGCAATGAGAACCGTTTAAATTCAGAAATGGAAATGTAAAATGTCTATTTTAACACTTATAGTGCTGGTACCGAATTCATGCTTATGCAAACAGGTAAGGTCAAGGTCAGCCGCCAAGTAAATTGGCGACTGGCATGTGATCTAACCTGTTTGCTGCTCTGAGTATCTTTCCTCAACAAAATCAAGCAGATATTTAAGATTTTGGAAAATTTACGACACAAACATCTATTTTTTTGAAAGTTACCCAGCATTGTAAGGGTTGTGTTTTTGCTCTGTCTACAGGTGGATACGGTTACGGTGGTGGAGGTGGCGGTGGCTATGGCATAGGTATGGGCGGAGGCGGTGGCATGGGAATGGGAATGGGCGGAGGCGGCGGCTTCGGAATGGGAATGGGCGGAGGTGGTGGCTACGGAATGGGTATGGGCGGTGGCATGGGAATGGGCGGTGGAATGGGCTATCACGGAGGCTTTGGAAGATGGGTCTGCAAATGCAGAAGGAAATGCTACTGGAACGAGCGCTATTTCGGAAAGTGCTGGTGGTGTAAGTGGAATATGTGGTGCCGCTACAGGTGCTGTAAATGGGTCAGCTTCTTCGGCTAAATAACCTTACCGGTAAATACGTTTATCATATCATAATATAACATTGTAATAAAACGAAAGAATGCTATGTTCATATGAAAACAAAAATCAATAAACGATTCTTTTGTAAATATTTCGTTTTTGTATAAAGCATTTGTCATCCAGCGTCAGAAACGTTTTTCACATATGAAATAAAACTGTATTAACGAATATTTTGTTTAGATTTACTCTTGTAAAATTCATTTGAATGTTATTGCTAGAAAATAGGTAATTGTATAATATTTCGTTATCTATCTTAAGAGACCATGACGTTTTAAAGTATGTTCGCAATGCGCAAGATTTTTCAAGAAATCGGCATTAGAAAACAGCGTAACAAATAGAGAATAAGCTCATAACGGAAAAATTCTACACCAATCAAAATTTCTTCAACGTTAACCAATGTCAGTTCTTCGACGACTGTTGTTAATAAAAGATTTAACAAGAGAATTTGAAACATTGTTTCTTTCTTTTCCAGAATGGACTACGCCAACGAAATGAGCAATTCAGATATATTTACATTTTTGCTATTGACTCCACCAAGTGAATCTGAAATAAATGTATTTCTACCTGATTTTACTTGTGTCAGTCTTTTCTTTTTCTACTTTACCTTTTTCATGTCCATTTCCATCCATTTCTCTCGTCCTTCTCTCCTACGAATAAATCGTATGAATACAACCATATACATGTATGCCGTACGGATAGCTTGATCTCTCTCCATTTGGGATCGAATCCTAACGCGATAGAGGGGATATTCTGGCTAAGTTGTCAATGTCTTTTATCTTAATCTTTCGGACACTTATATTATGACCTTTCTTAAGCATAGTTTATGAGCCATGCGTTGAAAACATGAAAATCCCTTATTCCTTTATACTTTATATTGTCCCGACTACTGCAAAATAGTCGAGAAGCCACAATGAAATAAAAGAAATGATAATTCACTGCTCTTTGTGAATCTTTAACCATGTCTCAGAGGTGTTTCTAGAAAAAAATATTTCTTGATTTTCTGTCGTATAATGACCATTTTACCATTTGGCTGCGAACACATAAAATAAGAGTATTTAAAAAAAAGAATTTTTAAACTAAATAGAGCATTGAACTAATGAAGAAGATTGACCGACAGAAGGTAGACACATACAGTCGTCATGTATTCTCTTGGGGAATATTAACACTATACATGTATACATAAACACACACATAAATAGACGGCCGAACACAACTCACACACAAATACTTTAACACAGTTCAACTTGCACAGAGACTTTAACGCAGTTCAACTTACACACAGAAAATTTAACACAATTACCTTAAAACACGACGGTCATAGAGGTTCATTTACGAACACGCACATTAACACAGAGAGATAATACAATCGAGAGAAGCGCATACAATAAGGAAAACGCAAAGAAGCGCAAGAATACAGAAAAAGAATAGGTAGATCCAGATTCAATCCGACTAGCCTTGCAAGCATTCCAACAGTGAACGAAAAGTTGAAGGGAGGGACGGAGTTGGTAGAGTAGTTTTTAGACCGTGATCAATAGACCGCGTAAGAGAGATGGGAATGCAAAAAATAAAGAACACTAGTTTCCACATTTCTAAGTTAAGGTTTTTGTAACATTGGACCATGATCTTTTATTTCCCTATGTATCTTGCTTGTGACAAAATGCAAGAACAGCAAGATTGGGCATTGGATGATTCCCTCATGAAAACCCTCGGGATTGCCTGAAAAGAAGACTTGAAAAAACAGCGACCATGGATATTTTCGATGTGGGGAGTAACTGCCCATTATAAACCACAGGGACGTTCCGGCATAGTTTATTACTGTCCATTTGACATGCGGCAAAAGCGGTGGAAACTTCATGGCAGAGGCCTTACTCATAATTGCTAGCCGTGGAATAAATAAATGAATAAGCAATTCCACCCCCTTGTGTTTTGCCGAATAGTTAAACAGCTCCGATATTTCGCTTCCAAAACGTTTACATGCAATACATCTATAATGTTACGTGAAACCACAGTCCAATACTCACTCTTTATATGACTAATAATAGCAACACAATCATAAGCACCAGAGAGGGACAAGACATTTGATAACTGCACGATTTGACATCTTGTCTTTGTCCAGCCCCATTCCATTTATCTACAGAACTATTCTTGCCTAAAGGCTTTTTTATATTATAGATTTCTTTTATTGGAGATTTCTTTCTCTGATATATGGTGGTGCTTATTTTTTATTTTTTTTTTTCAGATGATAAACATCTACAAATCCAATTATATACCTTTCATCAAACTAGCTTCAATACGGTCCAACAACTAGACATTGCAAATAAATGATAAATACTTTATTACCTGACTAGCATGAACCATCTCTTACCTTATTTTCCCATGATACATTTTGTCGTCATATCAAATACGGTGACAATATACGAAGGAGTAAAACGTCCTCTGTCAAAGATTTACCAGAGGGGACATGATAGGCTATAGTGCCTGATTCGATAAATAGCATCGCAGCGACGCTATAGATCAATACAACTTGTCCGTTAACAGGGTGAAAGTAAATAACGCAGCGATCCTATCGCTCTTTCCTGGGGATTTAACCCTTTACCAAACGCCAAATTTTCCACAGTCCCAAACTGAAAGAGATTGCAGACGTCATTTCAAAATGTGATGAAATTGGAAAATAATCCTCTAATAGGGCAGACAAAAATGTGGGAAATGGAGAAATTGCTCATAACGAGCAATTTCTCCTTTTCCCGCAATGTTTTCCAGAGTCGTCTGCAACAAACTGGTCAAATGTCGCTTTTGTTTGGTAAAAGGGTTAAACAAAGCTATAACTGGGTATTCAAACTGCAGAAAACAAATCTGATTTGAGCAAAGGTTATGCTGTTATTGACATTTCGGTCGACTTCCTCATAGCGTTTTGTATATATTTTCATTTTTCTCCAGAAATGCGCTGTTTTTTCTATTATGGTAAAACTTGATGATTGGACGCACATAATATCTTTCTTTGAACTTAATCATTTTTCACCGATAGCGAAACACATTTTACAACGCCAATTAATCACTCTTAATTATGCTTTCTAGATACATAGCCAGTACTCTTGCAGAATGTGGACTAATGAATGATCGCAACGTGAAACCTTCTACCATAGAGATTCGAACCCACGACCTTGGTGTCTAAAAGAGGCCGACGTTCTATTCTTGAACCTAAGTCCTGCACAAAGATCTTTCATTGTGGTACCCTGCCAGGAGTATATCAAATATGTTTCTGGGGAAGTGACCAATCAGGAACACAAATATTACTTTTCATCGGTGCACATTACAAAGAGAAAAGAGCATTATTTTCAGAGTTATCTAAATCTGCCTTTTTTGATGTTTCTGTGATAAAGGTCTTCATAGAACTGACCGTGACATGCACGATACCCTTCGTCATATTGGTATATTCT
This sequence comes from Cerastoderma edule, assembly GCA_947846245.1. NCBI lineage: Eukaryota > Metazoa > Mollusca > Bivalvia > Cardiida > Cardiidae > Cerastoderma > Cerastoderma edule. Next base: position 18,267,369 of record OX401406.1, read on the forward strand.
CATCATCGAAAATTAAATACCTTTTTTTAACAATTGTTCAAAAATTTACGTACGAATGATTTATGTTGAAAAGTCGATAGATCGCGTCTATAAGGCATGGGTGATGTGATTTGTAAAAAGAAACTTTGGTCCATAAATGTACTCAATCGGCTTGAGGCGTTAGCTTAATAACTTCCTATGACATGAAAAATATTTTAGTTCATCATTTTATGTCTGAACCAATCTTTATCTTTACACGTCCTGGCAACAATAACATGTGTCCATACGGACGAATTCTTAATGGGTGTTTTCTTCTTTTATCTTTATAAACTTCTGTAAAAGGTTCCATTAACATTTTGTGAAATGTTTTTGCATCTTGGAAATATGAGTTTCCTCTTTAGAAATACAAGGGGCCCGAATAGACTTGCAAGCTTCAATGATTCAATTCCAATACTTTGCGAACGAATTAAAGTCTCTCTTCAACCATGCTAACGGTACATATTAATGTCATCCCCAATACTACATAATTATGAAATACATTTAGATTAAACATCAGTGCTTTTGACCTTTTACTCCTGAATTATTCTTCCTGTATTAAGATATATTCATTAGCGAATCAAAGCGAATGATTTTTGGGGACTTGCATAGTCAAGTAATGGACTTGAACGTGGCCAATACGAAGGTTCAATGCAAATTCTATAGTAAGTGCTTCATAAACATGAAGCACTTACTATAGTCTTGCATTGAGCCCTCGAAATGAAAGTATACGAAGTGCACTCTCAAAACTAATAGCCTTAGTAATTTCTCATTTAAAGCTCTTTTACCTGACGACCTCCTATGATTATCTGAACAGTAAAGTTATTTCATAAATGAATACTAGAAATATGAAGTTGTGCTCATAACCAGCAAATTCCTTTTCGTTCGAAATGTTAATTAACTCCACTCAAAGCGAAAGCATCAGCGCGAATGGCGTTGAGGAAATGCCTTTAATTTTTTGGTAAGGGCGATGTTTTATTAGCAGTGCTTGAATTTAATAGTGTAATGAAAATTTACAACCATAATAAGGTACTATAATAAGGCTATTAATTCGAGCATTGGAATTCCTCCTGCATCCTGTATAAAAAGATGGTTCCAAAGCGATGTATCTGTTCGAGTTTGGTCTGTATTTGAGGATATTTTCCATTGTGTACTCGAGGGTTCAGTGCAATACTATAGTAAGTGCTTCATATTTGTGAAGCACTAACTATAGTCTTGCACTGAACCCTCGTACAGTTCCTGGGCAAGACAGTTTGTTTTTAGCATTACTGTAGCTGATTAATTATTCCGCCCAGAATGCATGATCTTTCGCCGCGATTTACGTTTGGAAATGTCAGAAAACGGTGTCAAAACGAAAGCGGAAAAATGTTTCTAAACACGCATGGCTAACACCTTTCGTCGGGTCAGCATCTCTCATCTTTACTTATGGTTTTACTCAGGTAAGGTTTTCACCGAAAGATATCAATATGGGAGAATTGCCTCTTGGCTCAAAGAAGTGTTTCGTATTACCAATAGATCCATATTTGGAGTATGTATGACTTATTTACTGGTGATCATTCTTTTAACAAAATGCTATGAAAAAAAAAGTGAAAACTCAGACCCAATCAGCAAACAATGGAATATGCCCGACCATAATGAATATGCAAGTTATCTTTGATATTTGTATTTTCTGAAAAGGGTACTTTTTAGGATATTCGTTAAACCTGTATACAACAATGGTCTAATGGAAGGACCTTACGGTACATGTAGCAGGTAAATAACCTCTTATAAAACACTGAATAAGCACTGTTTGACACTCTTAAACAAACCAACGATGTGTTACAAAAGACAATCGAAGAAGGTGGGACGCTTTACTTTGCAAGTTTAAGAGGTTACATTTTCTTCAGAATATTCCTACCTTTTTACATGCCCTAAAAAAGAGTAACTGTAATGATGCCATTTTTAAAACAAGGAAGTTAATTAGAAGCTGTTATTGTACCAGCCCTCGTTTTATGACGGTATCTAATTTAAGGGCATGCGATATTTAATCGATACTCCTATTTTATGAATATTGAAAAATACAGAGGTATTTAAACATACTTAGGGATTGAGGGAGGAAGTGATGGACGGATGAAGGAGAGGATCTAAGGATGAAAGGAGGGGCGGAGGAAGATGATAGAGGGACGGATGAATGCACGGAACGACGGACGGGTGTACAGAGTAATTGGGGAAGGGATGGAGGAAGAGAATGTAAAAAGACGGATTGATGAGGGAACGACGGACGGACGACCAGAAAGATGTGTTAAGGCGGTAAGGATTGCGGAACGAGGGCCATCCGAACATAATGGGCCGTTCCGCGACTTTTCAAATACTCGACGGCACCTAGTTACTGTTGCCATGCTTCACAAGCTACCTCCAATATGGCGGCGTCAGTCTACGATACGGCTACCGAATCGCTTGAATTTATTTTTCATGACATCCATGGTCGATAAATTTCTACCATTTAAACATTGCCGATCGCATCCTTTAAGTTGCTTTAAACTATCTGTGCCAAACTTACATTTACAAAACTAAGAAAAAAAATGTTGATGCATGAAATTAGAGTCAGTGCGAGATTTTGGATAATATTGCGAGGAATTGACATTTCACACTGGCCAACATATTATACATTATTATACATACTTTCAGTTACTATTTGAATTTTCCTCTTTAAAGGGAGATGCTCAATTTGACCATGATGTTTTAGCCAAACTATGGTTAGTGTGGATGACAGAAGAAGCTAGCTGTAAATACAAATTGACCAGCTTCCTTTTTTATGCAGTATCTCATGAAATACAAGACAATTAATACTGCTGGTACTAAACAGACTGGTCGTGGAGGGACATTTCTAATGAATGCACACAATGTAGGGTTCAGGGAAGAAGAATAGATAATAACTTTACAAATGACATTCTTATCATTAATTGTGTTTGTTCTTCAATATGACTAGGGACATAAAAAGAAAACACTATTTTATGTCAAAACATTTGTTTTGTGTTAAACATGTTCAACAAAAGCAAAAAGCAATAAGTTGTTTAGTAACTGATCGTGATAAAACACAATCCGAAGTTTTATTTGGCATTGCTCACTTAAATCACGCTGATTCATTCATATCTTTAACAATCATGGCATTGACACGAAGTTTTAACAAAAGTGTAACTAGGCAATATATATAAACATTAACCCTTAATACTTATGAGGGAAAATAACTATTCATTTCTAAAGGGTAATGCATAGGCATTTTCATAATTGTTACAGGTACATGAATGCAAGATACCTTTTGTCATTGACAGAACTTCGAGTATACTGATGAGCATATTTTTATGCTTGTAATTCACAAACAGTCTTTGCATAAAAAATATATAATATATACCTATGTATGTAACACACTTTCTTTATAATCAACAATTAAGAGCACTAGTGCTAATGGGAGAGGGGTCTTACTGTTGGTGTTTCACTTTCATAAGCAAAAATGAGATCAGTATGCAAATCTGGTGCACTTCAGCTGCTTTAGTGTGAAATAGGTGAACTCTTTTATAGCGCTGAACGTTATGAAAGTGTTTCTATAAGGGAAAAACTATACTTGCTACACAAACATGCAGAAATAAAAGAAAGTTTTGCAATAACCTTATTCTAAATCATCTGTCTTTTGGTCCCAATAGATCACATTTAATGACATATAACTACCATTTCTTAATCAATGGCATCATACTGTATATAATAAGGTACTTAAACACAGTTAAATCCTGTATTTTTCTAAACACAACGACTCACCCAACAACCACACCACAACCCCAACAACAAAGGTTGTGTTCTATACGGAATACGTAGCAAGTCTTCTAATTGATGCAATAAATTGAATAAATGCACCGATAATTTGAGCCTTTAAAGTATTATTGTAGGTTTATAAAATAGCGTTGACAAACTATTGCAAAGTGGGGATTAATTCATTGCATATCCACTCTAGAATAAAACACTTTCCTTTCGAGCATATCACTTTGTTGACTTGATGTTGATAAAAATTGAGCAGCTATGTTCGGCAAAAACTCATCTGTTATAGGTTTTGGGCTTGGAAAAGGATAAGAGCGTATCACCCGTATTTATTCTAGATACCTACTATCTACAAGACACACATCTCGCGCAAAACTACGTGCCATTTATTCCCTTCAAACTACCTTTTCAATCCGTCGCTAGAGAACCGCTTGTGCAGCATAGCAACATACTGTGATGCAGTGAATGTAAAGCTTTATTCTGATTGGTTAAAAATTCGGAATTCGGAATGGTCAATGAGGGAGGGCGATAGATTGATGAATGGAACATTTGAGGGGAAGCGGGAGGGGCGATGAGATGTACAGAAGGAGATAGGGAGGACAGAGGAAAAGACGAAGGGCAAAGGGAGGGAGGAAAAAGGAGAAAAATTAGGCTTGACTTTACGTTCTGACAGTAAAGTAAAAGTAAGTTACACACTGACAAATTAGTTCGTCGCTGTTTGCTAGGCGTGTACGACATAACTCCATTTAATTTCGCTCTTGTGTTCGCGTGTTAGACTTCGATGTACCGTTTCATATGGCCGACACATATATCTCATTTTAAGGTTTTATCTTGCATTTATAGTATCATATGCATGTACCAGGGAGAGAACAAGAACCGTTATTGTGCTCTTGGGATTGTGAAAACGATTTCATTTTTTTTAAAATAAGTTAACCGACATCGGTGGCTGCCATAGTGATAACAAAATTGGAACTTGCATCCAACTGATGCACGAGAAAATGTGTCTTTAATTCAAACTGTGCTTATACCAATGTTCTTTGCACGAAACAGAATCAATGCTACAAGGCATATTCATCCCTTAATTTTAAACACGTTTGTGCACTTCCTAAGACTATTTGTAACTAAGAAATGTATTGGTCTTCGCCTTCGAATGTGCCCTAGCCGTCTCGTGATATTATTAGAAACGATGTAAAAGTCAAACAAACAACTGCAATTTTCAACACTTTAACCCTTAACCAAACGCCAAATTTTCAACTGTGCCGAATTAAAAGAGTCTGCAGACGACATTTCAAAATGTGTCGAAATTGTCAAATAGTCTTCTGATAAGACAGAAAGCATTGTGGGAAAAGGAAAAGTTGCTCGTTACGAGTAATTTCTCCTTTTCCCACAATGTTGTCCAGAGTCGACTGCAACAAAGTGGTTAAATGACGTTATTGGTTGGTAATGGATCAACCTTACCTTTGATATATAGAATGGTGCATGGACAACTTATTAACGAAAGCTCGCATGTACTGCATTCGTGTATCTGCCTGATGTTTAATGATCAATCTCTGGACCCGACAAACAACTGCAGTGTCTATCACTGTGAACAAACTTATACAATATCTTTACTCTTAAAAGTCTAAAAAAGTAAAATAACACACAGCTAACAACTTACCAAAAAGTTGCATATAATGCATTAATTTGTTCGTCTTTTGTTTAAAGAATACCCATTGATTGGTCTGGCATTATTCGGTGATGCAATTAGTATCAAAACATGTAGAGGTGCGGTGAGTGTTTATATTTTCGAAATGCTATGGATTTATTTCATGGGTGCTTTCTTAATAATACACCGTTAACAAAATCAACAAGACTTGAGAATTTGTGTTAATGGTTTCGAGGGCCGTGTCCTGTTTTAGTACATACTTTTCAAAGACTGAGAGGAACCCCCTGAATGAAACAAGCATGCAACCTAACCCGAATATATGCAAGATAACACTCTGTGTCATAAAAGGATTCTACATCTGATGGCTACCAATTCGTCTGTACTCGACACTTTACATTTCCGATGTATAACTCGCAGTAACAAGAGAAAATGAAGCCTTCGGGTTTCCATAATAGTGGGATAAACCTATTTGTGTGCAGACAAAATAAGATATGTTATAATCTGTAGGCAGAGATAGTTACAATTGACCAGGTTGACATATCTTACAAATACTGCACCAGATTTGCCACAGTCGTCTGTCGGCAAACATAAAAGATACAACAGGTATTTTTCCTTTTTTTCTTTTTTTTTTTTTAGATCTTTACACATCTTTTCAAGGTGAGATTATACAGAAATATTATATTAATCTTGTTCTTGTAACGTTCCACATCAGAGCATTGAAATGTATCGCAAATGTGGTTGGGCGAGACCTGTCAAGGATGGCATTTGACGTAGTTACCATGTAACAATGTCGCAGTATTATGGATGCATCGTTGCTCGCGAAAATTGTACTCTCATTTTGTAATTCCTTTGTGCGTGTTTTATTACTCCCCCTCGGTGAACAACGGCTATAATGAGCCTTAAAACAAAGTCAAAACCAGCCAAACCAGCATACATGTATATGGGGGGAGAGTAACAGTACATTCATTTATTCTAGTTTAATAAGTTGAGTAGTTCAGTGGTTAAGCGATTTTATGTACGGTGTGGAGAAGGATGGTCACGACCTTCACTTACCTATGAACGTGGATTATAAAGAATTAAAAATAAAAAAACGACAAAAAAACATTGTAGCCGAGCACAACATATTTTCGGAAACATCGATAGACTCCGCGAGTGAAAATTTGTCTTAAATGTTTCGGAAACAATGGTCCGTTCTCAATGATGGGCCCTTCACAAAAGAGGGTGTGATGATGATATAGGAACAAATTAACAGTACGATTTATTTGTAGGCAATGAAAGTGGACATCAGGGAAAATAATTTTGCTTCGTAGACAAGTAATGCCAGTTCGAATTAAATACATTATTGTAATGTGTGTATTTTCTGGTAGCGCTTCCTTATCTGGTAAGACATGCTACATATAGTGTCCTATGTGGTTTGCAAAAAGAAATCTTTATGGAAAATGCCTGAGCGCCACAAAATGCCGTAGGTCCTTTATCACAAAAACCTTTTATTTTGTTTTTTATGTCACAAATGGATTTTAATCATTGTAGAAAATGAGGAATTGTTTATAAATGCTGAGGAACCTTGAGTCTGACCTGCAATGCTCCTGTAAAACAGTTTATCTTATTTTTCAAATTACATGTAACAAGAACCCAAAGGGTCGTTAGCAGGTTTTGTTCATTGTTGTTTACTTGCCAACCAGCCAAAGGAATGGGTTATATTCATAGCATAGCATATCGTTTCATATCGTATTAGTTTTACATCGATTGTGAAGGAAGCTGAAAGCTTGTTCAAAGCCACTCTCGATGACTGCTTCCTGGATACTAAACCAGTAATATATTGGCACCGAGAATTTGCAAAAACATCCACGCCAATTCACATAAGCTGACATTTATTACTTTGATTTATTACAAAAAAAATTCTGTGGATGAAACTGCTAAAATTGTATCGCTTCTTAAAATTTGCATTACTACCATCGGATTGCAATTATGACGTAGTTCCATCTTATGGGTTCATTCAAAAGCATTATATGTTCAAGCTGACTCAACAAGAACGTTCACTCCTAAACTGGCATATGCCGCCAAGTGATGATGCAAAATAGTCAGAATTCCATCGTTCACCATTCTAACGAACTCTTTAATAAGTATTCGTTTTATATAACCCCATTACAAAGGAATTGGTTTGGATAAAGGCAATATCAAACTCAGTCATTACAAATCATAGTTGCTGATTTGAAATGAATCGGTTGCTGTTAATGAATTGATTGATGTTAGTTATGATTTGAGGTATTTCTATATTTTTAACACTTTGGGAAAGATTTGTCAGATATAAAAGTCAGATTCGGATTTTCAGGTATGGTACTGAATTCACTAGTAAAATGCATGGGCTTTGGGGTATTTTTCCGAAAGACATCTCAATGAAACAGGCGGCGCCGAGGAACCCCTGAATTAAAATGTTTTAACCACTGAGCTTAACTAGGATGATCCAAGCTGGAAATGTGTTAGTATGTGTAGAATGAAATGTCTACCTCGGGATCATTCTGATTACAGCTGAGCCATGTAGGACCAAAGATCACCAAACATTTAGAGAGGTTAAC
>OX401406.1:18278381-18285881 GCA_947846245.1 Cerastoderma edule
CATCTTTGCAAGTCTAAAGGCTCATTAAAGAGTTTTTCTGCTACAACATTTCTATCTTGGCTTGAACAGGGTCTGTGATGATGCACCAAGGCTAGATCCATTAGAGAGCCTACGAGTGCAGCCAGCCTACAGTGCTAGAAAGAGACCAAGGGACCGTTCTTCATCACCATCTCAGTCTGAAAGGTAAACACGTGAACATTGTCTGCTGTGTAAAATAATCAATGCCATCTACAGGAAATGATGAAAAGACTTTAAACACTTTTCGTTTGTCATATAACACTTTTACTGCCGATTGCTCACACTACTTCGCAATGCCACATTTACATGTGTTTTTCATATTAGCACTGTGTATTAAAGCAAAATAGATTGGGGGTACTGAATCCCCCATAAGCGTAATTGGCATTCTTTTGTGCACTTGCCAGACTGTGAGAGTGGTAGCGAAAGAGTTAACAACTTTCTTTCTTTGGAAAAGTTGCTTTCGGTTGTTTGTTTTTAAGGTTAAAACATGTCCATTAACAATTCTCAATGATTCTCCTTTTATCTAAACCTGTCCCACCATTTGATCAATAACGATTGTAAAGGTGAACTTTTTCTTGACGATAGGTTAGTTATTCTATTGTAGTATTCATTTTCAAATGTCTGCTGCAAAGAAATAAACAATGACTGTATAGACCAAGGGTTTGTCTGATGTATTGGTGTAAGCTAGGAAAATGTATGATATATATTCAAGAGCAAGATGTATAAAAACAAAAAAGAATTTCTTTGAGCCTTAACAATTAAGTAGATAAAAGGATAGATAACTTTTTCTAAAGACAATATCAGTATACCTATTTTACTAAATTTAATCCTTTAAATCCTTTAATATATGCATGGGTGAAAGTGTTCAGCATTATTCCTGAATTTCAGATTTTTGAGACGTTTTGTCCCTATATAATACTATAGCAAACATGCCTTTTAAGGATAATGAACTACATATTTCAGGTTTTTGAAATTCTTCAACTTTTGCTCATGTATATGTATTTTCGTATGATTAATTTGAAAGAAGAGAGTTCTATAGATCTATGAAAATATCAAGTTAGGAGGAATTAAGATTATTATCTGAGTTATAACATACCAGACAGGTTGTCATTTGAAAAAATAAAGCTCACTACCAAGATCTTTTAGATTTCAAGCCTTTAGTGTTGATACCCAACAGAATCAAAACAAGATTATATTAAGTAGATACCCATAGAATAGGATGTAATTATTTTTTATCAGATCCCGTGTGGCCCAGTGAATACTGTACTCGAGAGGAGTCCCTTGTTTAATCCTCACTGACACCTGGTTTCATGGGAGCATCCTTTTGCAAGTCATTTCAGAGCCCTAGCCTAGTACTTGTTGATCCAGGAAAGCCATTACATACCTAAAAAACTGTTGACACAGGGTTAAACACAATACAAACAAAACAAAAGTGATTTTTATTTTGAAAATCTGCATACAAAAGATTCCGAAACTCTTTTATATGTGGACCTTCACTACCTTTAAAGGACCCAGGACTTATGAGATGCCAAATTGTACTTGTCAATGTCTGATTCTTTTGTTATACTTCAGCTCGGACAGTGATGACAGTGTTGCGCGCTTGAACAGAAATCCCTTTAGGCCGAGGAAGAGGCATTCCCTCCCAGAAGATAAAGCATCCAAGAGGGAAAACAGTCACCACTCCCACAGTAAACACAAGAAATCTCGCCATGTTTACCATTCTAAACGACACAGGTCACAAACTCCAGACCATAAACACAGTGGGAAAAGGAGCAGCAGCAGCCAAAGGACTGTAAAGATGATCTAGTCAGGCATAGATGTTTGTTATTGTTGGCATTAATGATCAGACTTGCCATAATTGAGTGGCCTTGTGACTGATTTATGTTGTTTGATAAACATAGAGGTTTATCTGGTAACCAAACAGTTAGATATGAAAGACTGTGAGAAAGAATTGAAATTATGATGGGTTTTTCAGAGAAAGTATTTGTTTTTTCCTGAAAGAAAAGGTATGTGAGATCTTTTGAGTCATCTGCATCCCTCTCTATTTCTAAGGATGTGTATTGTAATAGTCATTGAATGGGTTTGCCCAAAGAATGATTTGTTTATGATAAGCAAACCATATCTTTTTTATATTAGTCATAAGTTAAAAGCTCATCTTTTCCTGTGTAAATTCATTTCTTCAAAATATTAGAAAGTTTGGAATAGGAATAATTTAAAACGCATAACCAGAAAAGTAGAAAAATCCTCTACATTATACAGTATATTGCTCTTGTCACCTTGTTCACCTTATTAGTTTGTTACAAATGTGCGAAAGTGTGTAACATTGAAGTGCTTAGCAGATAAAGACATTATTGTTGATTATTTTGATATTTTATGATGTTATTTTATAGATTTCGATACTGTTTTGTTTGTTAAATTGTTTTTGTTGTTGTCAATCTGTATTTAGTTGATTAGACAATAACATTGTTGTATCTACAAATCTCAGTCAGATATAGGAAACAATTATTCCTATCCCTTCCCACAAAGAACTAGATGCAAGAGAAGATGAAAAATAATCTTTACCATGTAGTATTTCAATATGTTTTCAGGGAAATTCTTTTTGGTTGGTTTTGATCCAATTTATCTTGACAAGATTCTAACCCATGTGCACAGTACTTTGTTTAGAATGGGGTCTGATTTTATTTGACAGTTTCTTTTTTCCAAATTATTGATTATGATTAACTGTGAGACCTTTAGATTTCAATTGAAAAAAATTAATGCATATAAAAGAAAAAATCAAAGATAAATTATAATTTGTTAAAATATCTAATCTTGACTGCATTGAAGTGCTATTGATTTCATTTTATGCTCAATCATTTTAATGGTAGTGTCTAAAATCTGTTGAAACAGATTGAAATGTCCAGATTCATGTTAACAACATGTTATTTTAATTTCTCATCCAATATATGTTTCCCTAAGATTACCTCCACCAACCACATTTCATGGGCATTTAATTAACCTTACCTCAGTAGTTACGTCTTTGAAACACATGGACACAAAAAAGTACAATCTTTAAAGACATGTACATGTTTATGTGTCTTAAACCCTTTAGAAGGTAGTATCATAAGTTGGTTTAATTGAATATGTGCATGGAAGAAATATGTCATATTGTGCGTTTCTGTATGAAAGGAATAATTTACTGGAAAAGATATTCACAACTCATATCCCCATATGGGATTAATGACTGTTTCCAATTGAAAATAACAACATAAAAAACAATTCTATGCTATTGGGTAAAAATATTTGTGGTAATATGATTAATTACTTATTAGAAGCATTTTGTGTTTAGGCTCACTGGTTTCTACAAACCTCTGTTGCAAGTATGTCAGAAATGATTAAAGGTGAAAATATGACCAATAATTCTAAAGATATTTCACAATCAATGTAAATTAAGTAAATTAGTTAAAGGGCTGAAATCAGTTTATTTTTCCTGCTGTTTTCTTTTTCTAACTAAAATCCAAATGTCATAAACCAATGTACCATAGCTTTATGTTTTCTTTGAGACATTTTCTGTTTATAAGTATGTCCCTGTTGTTAAAGTTAAGTTTTTTTCTTTTATTCTTTTATGCACATGATTATTTGACTATGCATCTTTGTATCAGATAGATACTACTTTCTACTAATTTGTTCCTATCTTTTATATATATGGTATGCAAAGCTGATCTTTACCTTAGCCAATTTCTCATTTGAGATTATGTGTTTTTTCCCAAGTTCTATGCAGCACCAGATGACACCAGTTATTGTGATGAAAGTATTGCAAAGAAAGTTATCGCCAAAGGAAAAGCACAGAGAGCTTTTGAATTTCATTTAGTCTTTCTGATAAAAATGTCGAACCAAAGCTATTGTTTTGCTCCCCTTTTCTCCTTTTGTATTTACATATTTTGGATATTTGTTCATAGTATAAAGACATTGTTTAAGTCCTATTTTATTTGTGCAGAGAGACCATGACATTGAAAACTTTGGTATTTACTCAAGGCCTGTAAGTCAATACTGGAAGTTTTGTGGAGCTTCATTAATGAATCAAGGTTTTAATTTTACTATGATAAAACCCTGATTACGCTATTTGCTGCCACAGAAATGCTTTTTAATTTTGTTCATGTGTAAAAGCAGTCAATAACTTAATTGGTAAGAGTAAGTGGTGTTTACACCTTTTTCAACAGTGATCCAGTGATACAGCAGTTTGTGTACCTTTCCAAAGTGATAATACAGCAGTTTGTGTACCTTTCCACTTCCATATAATTTCCTCACCATAGTACCGTTTTACTTTACATTTTATTCTCTAAAAATTTGCAAAAGTTCAGAATAACCCACTTCCCCTTATTCAATATTGGGTTAAGCATTTTTGCAATGTTACGCTTCTAATGACGTGTCAAGGATTTTTGCAATGTTATGCTTTGAATGACGTGTCAAGCATTTTTGTAATGTTACGCTTCCAATGACGTGTCATATGACAATATTGTACTTTTATTTAAGATACTATCCATGTTAACCAGTTGACTCGCCCAAATATTTTCCGGAAATTGTGTAGTATAACGGTAGCCAGTTGTACAAAACCTTTTATCTTGTCAGTGATTGCTCCTGTACAAGAACGGTCTTGGACATCCTTTTGTGACAAATAGATGTTGTCAATATGTCTTCCTATAGCAGTTTAAAGAAGTACAGATTTAGTTTGATTTACAGAATGTGTAATACTGTTGATGCAAGCAAAAAAGCATGATAGGTGTATTGAATTGTTGTTAAAAGAGCATTAGGTAAGATTTACACCATGTTAGTTTTTATGATTTAAGATGTTAAAAACCCTGAGTATTTAGTTATTATTAACGGTCATAATAAGTTGTTTGGTTATTCATGAATAAACATTTTGGGTTTTCATCCAATACTTATCTTTCTTTTATTATTATTACATGTACATGTGTACATGTATATCGTTTCCCATTAACAAGTAAGTTTTAGCAAATCACTGCTGTTGTGGAGGTCTTGCTCTGATCGTTTGCCATGCTATCATATTATAAGCAGGGATTCAGTGACCACACTATATCTTAGCAACAAGCGTAACTCGTATCAATGCACATGCAGGGCGTCTATTTTGTGTATGTCAACCTGCGCCGGAGTACACTTGTATGTTGTTTAACGCCATGTCAACAACTTTCAGTTTTATTACGGCTTTACTAGACCCGCTAGTACTAGACTAGAGCTCAGAAATGACTTGCCAAAGGACGCTCTTAGGAAAGAAGAGATGTCGTCGGCCTCCAACTAGGGACGTCCTTTGTCCACCACTGGCCACGCAGGAACCCCGGGGTACACATTGTATTACGCCCTACACATATCCTAGTAAAGTCAGTGGATGATTTCAATGCAGGACAGTCTCATTCTTGTTCGACGTAACGTGTGGCATGTTCACGTATGACATTCCTTTCATACGAAGCTGACAGGGGGATCACTATGATTTCTTACTGAATAAAACTATGCAGGGGTTGCCTCCCTCTTTATCAAAAAGCTATTAAATGAAAGATATTTCAAGTCGTAACGGACTCGAAGGTCAGGAACACCGTAAACGTGTTTCTGATGTTCAACACGAAATACAATATAAACATTTAGTTATCATTGCCTCTCAACTAAGAGGGAAGTTTTCGCAGCATGTGTTGTGTGAGTAACAAATGATACACAAGTATGATTTCTCACCAATAAATAAATGAACATGTTCAAAATCTTCATTGAAAGATGCATAAAACCAGTGATTTCCTCGAGTAATTGTGAAACGAGTTTTATTGCCTTCAGTGCTTTGAGGGAAAATAGTAATTGTTTGGAAATAGTATGGCGTAGTTCACGGATGCACTTTGCTAGTGTAACGTGCTTAGATTGTCGAACCATTTCATAACATGGGTACAAAACAATTTGGTGTTTCAATTATTTCGCAGGACGGAAATAAAAGATAATTGTTTATAAAATGAAACGTTTAAATGTTTACTTAATCTGCATAAAAGTGCTTCATCTCCAGTATGTGGTCATAGAGGGAGGCGAGAAGTGAATTAATACTCTTGTTTTGTATCTGAAACGTGCATGTTCAGATGAGAGAGTATGGACTAATGAAAAACAAATCCTCAAAACATATCAATTGTTGTACTGGCATTTTTCTACAGAATGAATATACTTGTTCGTTCACTGACTGGATGAAAATATATTTCTGATGTTTGCGTGATTTCATAATCTGGTGTTCATCGAAATACTTCTTCTTCTCGAATTCTGGACAATGGAGATTTGATTTGAAACTGTTTTATCCTTATTTAAAAAAAAAAAAAAAGAAATTGCAATCTTAACCTCACTCACGTTTGCAAAACATTCATTTCTTAACACACTGTCATTTATGGTGCACTTTAAACGAAATGGCGTGTTGTTTCTCCACGTTCCATTCTACCCATAAATGTTAACTGTATTTATGGTAATTTTAAAAGATCGTCCTCACGAATAATCCACACGGAAGGACCTGCACTTATATCTGAATCGATGCTGCAAGTCTTTCAAAATGTGGTCAATTGAGATATCTCCGACCTTGATACTTCAATCCATTACCAAACAGTAACGACATTTAACCACTTTGTTGCAAACGGCTCTGGAAAACATCGTGGGAGCATCGCAACGAGCAATCTTTCCTTTTCCCACAATGTTTTTAGCCCTATCAGATGATTTTATTCCAATTTCATCACATTTTGAAATGTCGTCTGCAAACTCTCTCAATTTCGGACAGTCGAACATTTGGCGTTTGGTAAAGGGTTTATAAAACGCTCTTTTTATGTTAATCTTAAAGCAATTAGCTTTCATGTTCCAATTAACGCTGTAATGAGCCTAACGTTTAATTAGAAGAGAATTAATTTATAAAAAATTGTGTTTTTTCTTTTCTTGTTCAGACAACTCCAAAGTAGAAAAACAGAGAGGTAAATAAGATATCCCTGAAGTTTACCACATACATATCCATCTATTCCATTATTTTGACATCTAGTTTTTAACACAACGGACATACGTCTTCAAAGACTATTTATTGTATAACATTATATGAAGTTTAATCAAAGTCGTTTTCTACAGCCATGTAGAACAAAAAATCAATTAATCGATCAACAATCAATAACTTTCGCCTTTTCTGATCTTACTTATTCAAGATGTCATTTGACAACGATGATAAGCCTCCGACTTCTAGATTAGTCAATATCTTTTTAATATTAATAAAATAAATATTTCTCAAATCTTTGGTTGTATCAACTAATCCTTATTGTTAAAAAGCCATATCGTGCTATGCTGGTAATGTCAATCTGAACTCATCGGGTTTATCTGATGTGTTTCTCAGATACCCGAATAGTTACGAGTGGAGTAATGGGTGAAAAAAGCATGTAAAGTGATGAATGGAAACCATTGACACTTCAACACAAACAGTGACAGTTAAACCGTAAA
>OX401406.1:19015881-19040881 GCA_947846245.1 Cerastoderma edule
CTCTAAAATCGTCTCATCTAAAGGTACTAACTAGAGTCGGCTCGACGTTGGGAACTCACTAGAATTTTATCGACTTAAGGTTTTCACTTAAATCGCCACAAATAAGATAACGCTCTAAAATCGTCTCGTCTAAGGGTTATTTCTAGAGTTGGCTTTACTATGGGTTTTTACTACAATACACTCGAAGAGACAATCTCGATGATCATTTAGAGACCCAATGTATTAGAGTGCTGTTTTACCACATTTTCATTGTAAAATACGGCGTAAAATTGATTAAGGATAAGGATTCCGTTAATTGTCAATTTGAACTAAAGAAGGGGCTTGTCGATTTTCGTGAATGACATGAATAGTTAACTATACATTTAAGCAAAACGACAATACACCCTAACGTGGCGTAATACCCCAGATACTTCCTCGTTTCACATCGCTTGTCTTTAATATACATTTTCACAACATAGACGGTTACTTTTATTACTTAACCCGTTCCCTAACAATAACGACATTTGGCCACTTTGTTGCAGACGACTTTAGAAAACATTGTGGGAAAAGGAGAAATTGCTCGTAACGAGCAATTTTTACTTTTCCCATAATGTTTTCTACAGTATCGGAAGATAACTTTCAAATTTCATCACATTTTGAAATATCGTCTGCAAACTCTTTCAATTTGGGACAGTCGAAAATTTGTTGTTTTGGGAAAGGGATAAAGATACTTACATCTGATGCCTTTTTGTGTAGAATGGTTGGCGAACGAGTTGTTTTGGAAAAGGTATGTTCAGCATCTGTAATTTTCCTTTGGCTATAAATTGTGCAAACTAATTCAAACAAACATTTACCCCCCCCCCCCCCCCCCCCCCACACACACACACACACCACACGGATCATGGCGAGGTAACTTTGAAATCGAAACCAAATTGATTTTTATACAATTCTTATTTTTTTCTATTTCTTATACTTTACGTTCCTTATGTGCCAATAACAGTATAAACAGCAAAGCAATCAACCAAAGCGATATGAGTTTTTATAAAGATTTTCACTCGTTTACTCATACATGTAGATTACCTTTAAATGGGCATAAACACCACTTTACTAACTAAAGGGAAACAACCCGACAGTTCGTGTATTGTAAAAATGATCCTAATTGGATCTGAGTTCGTTTCTTCAATCAATCAAAGTATACAAAGTCATTTTATGGAAACATAAAACAAATTGTTGTTAACAAATGGGTTTAGCTACAAGTTCTGAAACTTAGTTACAGCTTTCCCCTTCTGGTATAAAAGTTGCCAGATTGGTCATGGATTTATTCCTTTATGTTACAAACAAACAATGCGTACACTGTATTACCTTTACAAATCAAAAACTTACATCAATGGTGAGCAAACATAGGACAAGTGAAAGAAATAGAGAATATTATAGCAAAAGAGCAGGTAAGATACTGTAAAGAAATCTAGATGTGACATTTCAGAAAAGTGAAGAAGAATACAGAAAAGAAGGATTGGGTGAAGTATGTTAAACTACTTATGTCTGTTATCATATAATTAAGTATCGTATATTGTCTCAAACTAACGTTGAATCACGGACGTTTGTGTTAAGTTCAAAAACCTTTTCGATTCATCCTATCGTTTATAGGAATTTATCATCACCTCGATAAAAAGGTTATTATGAATAAATACGAAATTGACCATTCAAACGCAACACTTACTTTTCTAAATACAAGCCTTAGTTAAAACTTATTCGTTTAACAGCGATTTTGGAACAAGTTCTTACAACTTAGAATACTCACCCTCGGTTCTGCTTCCTGGATACATAACCACATGTCTTTTGTGGATTAACGAAAGATTACAAAGCGGATCATACGTCTAACAGGATTCGAACCAAAGGCCCTCGTGTCCCGAGGTGGCCAGACGCTATTCACTTGGACCATTATCCTCCAGTTGCAAACACAGTGTGTTAACATTCGAGTCACTATTAGGAACCCATTGAAGATCGTTAATGGAGTAGTTCAAAGAGGAACACGATTAATGTATTGCCTTACATCTATTACAGAAAGGCTTCACCTACGGGCAATAGAAGAGAGATGGTAATTAGTTTATATCATATTTATAATACGATCGGGCATTTATTAAAGCAGGCTTCATCTGAATCCACCTAGCAATGTTATGTATTTGAAATAGACTCTTAGATTTGTATTTAATGATTTAAATAACAATTTATTGCGGCAAATATTTATTTATTATGGATCACAATTTTTTTAACAGTACGAAGAATAAGTGTTCTTTCTTTGGGCACCTAAAGACCGTCACAAAATTAGCTGACAAGGTGAATTGAACGAAAACTTTCCAAACTAATAACATGAAACAAGGAATGTACAAAAAAAATGCATTCGTACTACGAAATAAGATTACACAGTTTTAACCTGGTAATTTCGGTGATAAACCATTAGAATGCTGGGAAATTTTCTAAGAATAGATTTGTGTGTCGTCCGCTTTCCAAAACCTTAAATATCTGCCTTATTTTGACGAGGAAAGACACTAAGAGTAATGAACAGGATAGATCACAAGCCAGCAATTAACTTGGCGGCTGGCCTGGATCTAACCTGTTTGCATAAAATTGAAGTCCAGCACTTTAAGGGTTAAGCATAGTCAATGTAAATGAGCAAATGGAAAATGTCAAACAATTTACACAATAAAGTAGACTGGATGTTTTGAAAACATTTCATTTTATGGTTGTTCGCTTTTTTAAAAAAAAACATTTCTATTTCAAGGACATTCTATATTTGCAGATTAATGGGAGAGAGCGGACTGTTAACGGAGGCGAATCTAGGGTAATACACTTTACCAATGAAATGAATAGAACTGAAACTGCAATGGGGAACGACTCGGGTATTTCCGTGAGCTGTGAAATACACAGTTTTTTCATTGGATAAACCCGATGTGTTCAGATTTCTGAAACTGTTTACTGTTGATGATAATATTGCAATTCAAAATGAGATCATTGTGTCAGATTAAAGGTAGAACCCCATAATATCACGGCTGGTGAACGCTCTGCCGCACCAATGCGGTGCTGACGCCGATATCAATTGCGAAACTTCCGGTTTTGCTATTTTAGGTTAGGTCTTTGCTATTTTCCTAAGATTTCAGACAAGGAATCGAAAATCTAAAAACATGATTTAACCCTTATCGAATCCAACCGCCTATGGGTAAAGTTTCAGTTTTGAACTCGAGCAACTCGAGGAAAAATTACGAAATCTCACCCAATTCCACAGGTTCAAACCTGAGACCTTACCTATAGACGGCTGGTTTCAATAAGGGTCAATTCATGATTTCGGATTTTTGATTACTCGTCTTAAATTGCATACAAATACCTTCAAAACGCTAAACCGGAAGTTGCCTAACCGACTTTGTCGGTGCGGCAGAGCGTTTACCAGCCGTGATAATACGCAATTTTGAAACTTATCCTTTCGTCGGTTTACTTCGTAATTAACCGATTGGTTGCGGCAAAGATCGATGTTCACCGAGGTTAACCGAAGTAATCCGATGAACGAATGAGAACCAAATTGATGGATTATGGTGATTCAACCTGGAACGACTGATCTTGTCAATTAACAATACCTGCCAGCTTGTATCATTGCAGCTTCTGCATCACTTCCATGGATCGTAAGGGGAAAACAAAATGGCGATTGGGGTCATAGAATACATAATGAATCTTGGCGTTCTTCTCTTAACCCATCACCAAACAATAACGACATTTAACCTCTTTGTTGCAGACAACTCTGGTAAACATTGAGGGAAAATGAGAAATTGCTCGTTAAGAGCAATTTCTCCTTTTCCCACAATGTTTTCTGCCATATCAGAAGATTATTTTCCAATTTCATCAATTTCATGGGGAATAAATACTGAATTGTATCACAAATTCAAAAAAGAATATCATTCAGGCTAATTATAAGGTTTATTTAATTATAAAAGTGAGTAACTTTAATCGATGCCTTTTCCACAGAAGGCACTCATAACAAACATGTTCCAAGCTGGTAGTGCGAAGAAATTCAACTTTGACATCAACACCCTTCGATAATGTAAACTACATAAGGTTATTTCTCGTCAAGTAACAAGCATCACCAGTCTGTGATACACTGATGATTATTGTTCCTCGACGAGAAACGACGTTGCTGATATGCAACTTTACTCCACCACGCTTTACAATCAATGAGTGAGTACAACATAGGTTTCAGAGGTCAACCCGCTCCTCAAATAGATTTGAAGAGCAAAGATCCCTCATAGAACTGAACATACGATAATTATTTATTGGCATAGTCTTTTTTCAACCTTTCAATTATCACAAGCAACGAAATCCTTGCCGAAACGACATGCTCGAACTAACATTTATTAATAGATTTATAGTGAATCACAGGTGCTTGAAACAATCTTCGATAATATCCCAATACATGTATATGCACTGTATAGTATATAGTGCATATATTGGGATATTCTCGAAGATTGTTTCAAGCACCTGTAGTGAATAGTATTAGTCAGTTGCGCGTAGTTCACAACTGATCTATGCAAGCTATTTTAATTGAAACCTAACTAAAGTGCAGACCGTCAAACACACAAAAACACATTTTTAATCATTCTTTTTAATAGAAAATATTCGATCGTGTTATTTAAGCTGTAATATACGATTTTAGTGAGCACTTGTAAGCAAATTTAACACATTCAATTTAGCTGCGGTTTATTGTGTAGACCACTTATAGAAGATGTCACCTATTGTTTACAGGGTTCTCAAGAAAGCGGATCAAGCGGCTATGTTAAAATCACTCGGTCACAAAACGCCTACTGCGAAAAGGTAAACTATGCTTACACTTCATTATCATATACGTTACCCATTATTCGGTCGAAACATCTAAGCTGAACAATTTCTCCTTTTTCCTCAATGTTTTCCAAAGTTGTCTTGAACAAACTTGTCAAATGCTGTTATCATTTAGTAATGGGTAAAGTAACTCAACACATGCAGCTACATTATTGCAAGTTTAAGCTCATGCCGAAAGGTCAAATAGAAGCATTTTGCAGGACATGCAGTTTTCAAATTAGTAACCATTTCTATAAATCACATTTCACCGAATTTAATATAGATGCCTTTCAAATGCAAATCATATGTCATACAGAAAGCTTCTACAAAGCTAAAGCGTTTTGTATGACATAAAATTTGCATTATATTATGATTAAGTAAATTATATTAAGCCTTTTTTATATGCAGCATTTGCGTTAAATTTTCCAATATGATTTATTTAAAATGTGAAGTCTTAAATATCAATTCATGAATTACAATGTCAATAGTTATTAAAAGAAGCCAATATAGTTTGTTGTCAGTTTTTGTCAACAAAAAAAAATCACTCGTTATTTATGATATATGTAATCATTAGAGTAAATGACCAGCACCCATGACCAGCATATTTTTTCAAAATTCACATGAATTGTTCCTATGTCATGGATTTCTTTTTAAAGATAGGAAATTCCTGTATTCTGGACAGTACCATTTTCCTTGGGGCTCATTCTCAATGCCCACCCATCCCCAGTGAAACCATTCCAAAAATGTCAGTTTGGGTGACAGCTGGGAAAATATATTCACACTGTACACCACCCTACCTTATGTTACTATAAATCTAACCCATCTATCAGCGACAAATTTTCCTCATAGCGCTTTCTTGAGACCAAATCTAATCCATCTATGTAAGAAAGACGATTTTTGGACATGTTTGCTAGCAATAGTTCAACAAATATCTATCTTTATAAACTGGCGAATCGCTTTGTTGTTATAGTAAATAACAAGCGGTGCAACGGTCGAGTGCCTCCACCCGGTGTTGGGGGCAAATTGTTACATTTCATGGATATCCTCTTATAGGGTATAGTTTTATTATGTTTATCGCACTATGCGGAGTTACTCTTCCAGTAGCTGAATATAATACAGTATAACAATTTTGGGTATTTTGATAGTTCAAAAGTGAATACGATTAAAGCACTTTTTATGATATTACATGTACTTATATTATTGTTCAGTTGTATTTATATTTGTGACAAGAAACTGTATAGTTTACGTCTTGAATAAAATATATAATATATATTGTAAACATTATACTTCTATACATCCTTTACTTGTTATAACACAGAAAGTAGTAATAAATCAAGCAATTGAATAAGTTTATTGGACAAAGATAGATAGGGAACTTCACTGTATCATTCTTAAAGTTGCTCGTTTACAGATGTAAGGAAATTCGGAAGTTAAAACATATCTTTAAGACTGCACAATATGTGTTCTGTTGTCTAATAATCATCCGGAAATAGCTATTGGAGTATTTGTTTTTATCATATAAATATATATCTTAAAATATTCTATCAAATCAAAAAGAGATGTGTCGCCTTTAAATATCTACCTCATAAATACTGAGAATACATCGATATAGTGAAGCCTCCTGATTTGTTCATGCTTTTAATAGCTAGATTTGATAATATTTCAAACAAAAACCTTACAAACATACTAGCGCTCAGAGAAACTGCAAAACTGGGTCATATGAGTTATAAATTATGATAGAATATGTTGAAACAGAGCGAAAGACCACAAGATCATGACAATATAATGCCTGCACTATCTATCATCAATTTTTCAAAGTGCTATTTCCATAGATTTGGTGCCCACCAATTTAACTTCTTTGTTTACATTCGAGTAACATCTAAAATAGCAAGGAGCGCTCGGATAAATGAGTGGCGATCACCTGTTTAGAAACATCACTTGAAACAAATAAAATGCTTTCATTTATCAAATATTAAAAACGTAAACATTCAAAATGGAGAATTTCTTGGGTTTTATTGGTTCCAAACGTTTCACGACTGACCATGTTTTATCGCTAATTGTAAACAAACCTTATAGTATGAACTTTTTCAAGAGAACCATGTGGACGTATTACAGTCTCAATTCCTCTGAAATTTAAATTACACGTACATTTTCAGTTGATTTTCAATTATTATAGAACATTCACAATTTAAATGTAAATGAGCGCAAGTATGGCTTTCAGTCGGTATTGTTTAAACGATATTTTCTCTTGATTTCCATGTTTTCCTATGTGGACAAGCACCTTTAAATATTTCGTTGTAATACAAGATACACAGATAGGTTGGCCGACGATACGGTACTTTTTACTATCTTATTTGTTTTTCTGACAGGCACCAACAAAAAGACCAACAAATTTCAGATATCCACGTAGAACAAATTTACGTAATCCAACAATCGGTGGTTCATTACCTTGGACAGTACCGGAGCTAGTAAGGCATATCTTTAATTGTTTGATCTACATCTTTATGATAAACGCAGTATTGTTTTCATCAGCTGTCGACTCAGTTATGTTCAGCTGTCAGCAGTCAAACAGATGTGTTCATGACACATGCCTACATGAAATAAAAACACAAACTTTAATTGGACATACTTCATTTGGAATAGATGAGAATCTTTGTTTAACCCTTAAAGTGCTGGAACTGACTTCATGTTTATGCAAAAAGGTTATTTATTTTTAAATTGGCGGCTAGCATGTGAACTAACCTGTTTGCTACGCTTTTTCGTTTCTCATAACTAATTATCGGAGGTCTAAACTAAGACCCTGACTCGGAAGGAAACTGCTCGGATTTGTTCAACCTAAAAAACCGTAGGGTCTAAAGCTCGGTCAGCAACGAAGCAACTCGATACTCCGAGTACGTCATATCCTCCAACAGAGGACAGAGAATCTCAACAGAGAGTACAGTCGGTAACTTAGATGATAATGTTCATTTCTGAAGATGAACTTCCTGGACACGTTGAAAGATAAACACATCCCCCTGACACCAGTTGCTCATTAATGAAGGCGATGTTTAACAAAACTATCATGTTAAATGATAAAAATAATATTGTGTAACGGTGGTTAACCAATCGTAGAATTTCAAATACCTGTTGAGTAGTTCTCCTAACCCAGTACATGTGGCTCTCCTTTTTTCCGTTAAATATCAATTCTAATGCGACTTTCCTTTACTAATACTACTGTGGCTGACTAGTGAATATGTACCCAGATATATTGTATGACAAAATAGATAGTTCTCATGTGGTTATATCACATTAAAAAGAACATGTGCATCAGTAATGAAATGGACTTTTAAAGAGTATTATCATGCAAAAACTCTGATTTCTGTACAATCACATGTTCTTGAAACTAAAGGTCCTTTAAGAAATGAAAGTAGAATATCAAAAAGACCATCTGTTTAACATTAAAAATGGATAGAACATTAGACATAAAGAAATTGACACAACTTGATAATGAGAAGGAAATATCCAAATTGAGAAGTAGTCATTCGATGAAAAGTGATTGCTAAAGCGTGTTGTTGTTGTTGCTGTTTTCAGGACAAGTCTACTCCATCAAAGAGACAAGGATTGTCGGTACGTTCATTTTTAACCCTTACCAAACGCCAAATACTCGACTGTCCCAAATTGAAAGAGTTTGCAGACGACATTTCAAAATGTGATGGAAATGAAACTCACTCTTCCAATAGGGAAGAAAACACTGTGGGTAATGTTGTCCAGAGTCGCTGCAACAAACTGGTCAAATGCCGTCATTGTTTGGTAAAGGATTAAACTTTATATTTTTGTCTTAAGCTAGAATACCTGCAATCCGCCATTTTGAAACTCATTCCTTCGTTTGATCGTCGGTCCTTCTTGATGTAATCTATTTGCCTAAGTAGCTTAGTAAGCCGGTACCCAGTGCTCGATCATGTTGGAAATATTGAACATAGAAGTTTATTGACATAGGATAGTTAAACAACAGTAAGCTTATATTTCTTAAAATCATTCATATGTCGTTTCGATAAAGGAGCAGTTGCCTATTCATACACATCAGAAAGCACCACCAATGTAACAATAGAGTGAAGCATTTGATTATTTGTCTTTGGAAGGTCCTGAATAATAGGAAAGGGTTAAATAAAGAATTTGAAATGTTCGAAGTCCCGTCGTATATCTACATACATTGTATTGTCATTTCAGAAGCGACTGCATTTCGTGCGTTTCGGGTGTTTCGTACTAGCTGCTGCCCTTGGAGCAACTTTAATTTATACATTCGTCATCAGGCAGAATGCACAGAAAGGTAGGAAAACAAATGGTAAACACCAAATACTGGAATATAAACGCATATGAGACTAAAACTTCCGATAGTATAAGGCTATATAAGGCTTATGAAATTAAAAACATTGCGAAACCGATAATAATATGGTTTTATATATTTCTTACGTAATTCTTTATAAAGAGGACAAACGATGACAAAATGATACTCAGTTTCAATATCATTTGTATTGCAGAAAGGGCATAAATTAATCTCTGATAACGTTCTATTCTATAGGAAAATATATTATGGTTGTTTCATTACAGTGGAACCTCTTCCAAATGTTATCGTCTATAATTATGTAACTATTTACTACTATACCCTTCAATCAGCTGTCTGTTATACTGTTCATATTTGCCAAGCAAGTTTTATACAAACATTGACATTGAACATATGGTTGTAAGCCCCACCTATTAGTTTGAGGTAACGTGCATGTATTAGGAAATCATTTTCACTTAAATGTTTATATTATCTGATGAACCAGACAAGTCTTTGCCGAATGTCGTTGTCCTTGACTTGAAAACCGACATCGAGGCTGACCTACCGATACCGTCAGACGTGTGGGAACAGGCGAGTGACCTTACGCTCACGCAACCAGATGGCAACACAGTGAAGGTCAACATAAAGGTAAGTCTTTATTCAAGTTTTAGGCACTTATCAAAATAACCGTTAACCTTTTGCCAGACAATTACGGTATTTGACAAGTTTTTTGCAGACGACTCTGGAAAACATTGTGGGAAAAGGTGAAATTGCTCTTGGCGAGCAATTTCTCCCTTCGTCACAACGTTTCCGTCCTATCAGTAGATTATTTTTCAATCTCATCAAATTTTAAATTGTCGTCTGCGACCTATTTTAATTTGGTACAGTCGACCATTGGCGTTTGGTATAGTGTTAATCTTTTCTATTCAATTGCTATTTCTGGAAACGATTTACAGTTTTTTACTAGGTCTAGCCGGTATCATGAAAAAAGAATTTTCAAAAACTTTGTCAACTTCTTCTTACCATGGAAATATATTATACGTCGTTGGATACAATGTTATAAAAAGAAATTGAATGTTTAAATCCGATATACAAAGTATGGTCTGTTTTTTATATTTTATAAAAAGCAACTTTACTAAAGTTACGAGATAAACATTACTCGTGCATTAGTTCTTGTAAAATACCATATATGTCAACTTACAAAAAATTGATCTACATATGTCTAAAAATATGACCTACATGTCATGTGATCAATGTTTACAAAATGAAACAGATTGCACATGGTGGCGCACCATAATAAGCAGGTATTTATGATCTCTTTTTTTTTCAACAGATTATTTTCTTTTTCCACTATTTTATATTCGCAATGTTCCGACGATCAATTTTCCGCAACCGCCGGTGACTGTCGTTTCCAGTTTGGTCGTGGCGTTTGCTCCAAGACCCTGCAGAGAATTTCGAGGTCAAGCATGCAAATTACCTAAAATTTGCGATATCACCGTTATAAACCATGGGTTATCATATACCACCAGAACCAGAAAGTTGACCATGGCGTACATGAGATAGTGGTAAACAAATGTAATCTGCTGAAAAAAAAGCAAATTTACCTGTGGCGCGGTTATCTTGTTCGGAATTTTTTCCTAAACATTTGTCACTTGATCACTCTGCCTGTATGTAATCTTACTAAATGCCACGCATTTGATAGAACAAAAGAAAGAAGCGGCAGATAGAAATGGACACGCCTTGGGAGATGTCTTTGGTCGAGCCAGGAACGATCGGTATTATAGGACCCCAAGTTTCCTGTCTTTCGAGCGGAACTTACAACATCACTCTGATGGACGGAAATATAGCACTTCATGAAACCTCCTTTACAATCCGGATAAACAGTAAGTCACGTAAAGAGGGTTAAGAGCTATCGTACCGATTCATTTAAATACCCATAGTCAGTCACGTAAAGGGTTAAGAGCTATAGTACCGATTCATTTAAATACCCATAGTCAGTCACGTAAAGGGTTAAGAGCTATAGTACCGATTCATTTAAATACCCATAGTCAGTCACGTAAAGGGTTTAGAGCTATCCTACCGATTCATTAAAATGCCCATAAATAGTCAATCACGTGAAGAGTTTAGAGCTATAGTACCCATTCATTTCAATACTCATGAATAGTCAGTCATGTGAAGAGTTTAGAGCTATCCTACCGATTCATTTAAATACCCATAGTCAGTCACGTAAAGGGTTTAGAGCTATCGTGCCGATTCATTTAAAAACCAATAAAAAGTAAGTCACGTAAAGGGTTTAGAGCTATCGTACCGATTTCTGTTAAATACCAATAAATAGTCAGTCACGTAAAGGGTTTAGAGCTGTCGTACCGATTTCTGTTTAATACCCATAAAAGATCAGTCACGTAAAATGTTTAGAGCTATCGTACCGATTCAGTTAAATATCCAAATTTCATTTTATTAAACTATAAGGAAAGGAAAAACCAATCAATTATTAAGATGATGATTAAAGGGGAAAACTAAACGTGTCACTTAGGAAGATTGACATTCCCCTTGGTTTTTTTCTCCTAAATCAGGAAACTCGCTTTGAGGTCCGGATCTTTTCAAATGCGAATAACGCATTCATCTTATTCGTCCCTAGGGGTGAAACTGTACAAGAAGAAAGACAGAACTTATTACCACAAATCAGAGTAACACACTGATTCCATGACCAGTCCTCTAAGCAATTCCAACATGCGCATTCGGTGTACACAGGCATTAGTTTCAATGTAAGCCAATACCTATGAACTTGGTACATAAACCATATAACCATATTTAGGAAACGACCTGCAAGAAACAGCCGAATTCATTCCAAGAAACCATATAATTCCTAGAAACATACATTTATCTACTGACAAGGTTAAGTTATGAAAATTGCCCATTGTTTTCTACCTGAATCATACAAAATACCCCATAGAATGGTGACCCCTCTTTCCTTTATACCATAGAGTATATATAGTACTTTATGTATTTTATTTTTACATTCTAATTAATTGATGCTGCAGAAGACTAACACACTAGTCTGATGAAGAAATCATGTACACACATAACCTTTAGAATCAATGCCATGTTATGATGAAAACTATTTAAATCGATGTAGTATTGAATAAAGAGACATCAACCGGATAGGAATAAAAAATATGCGTGAGAGTCTTTAACCCTTTGCCGAATGCCAAATTTTCGACTTTCCCAAATCTGTAGAGTTTGCAGACAAAATTTCAAAATGTGATGAAATTGAAAAACAATCTTCTGATACTGCAGAAAACCTAGTGGGAAAAGGAGAAATTGCTCGTTAAGAGCACTTTCTTCTTTTCCAACAATGTTTTCAAGAGTCGTTTGCAACAAACTGGCCAAATGTTGTTACTGTTTGGTAATGGGTTAAAACACGTTTTAACGATCCTAAGACTTAATAGTTACCATTTCTCTACATGAGCCGATTTCTACTATACAAGGAATTCTTGCAAAACAATATTTATATATCTATATCGATTGTAATCATTCTACAAAGGTGTGCGTGAGAGTCTTAATAACACATTTTAACGATCTTAAGATATACTATAGCTACCATTTCTTTACATAAGCCGTTTTCTACTATGCAAGGATTTTTCTTTAAATTTACAAGCATGTAAATTTTTCAATATGGTGACAATCCATGAATTCCATTGGCTGACCAAATTGTTACTATCATTAGATCATCAAGTTGCTACAGTAAGGTACGGGAAAAACACACATTGGCAAAGAAGGATCGTTTACGTTTTGGAATAAAACATTTTATCTAACAATACATTTTCCTTAATATATCTATAGACGACCCGTCGCTGACAGGTGCGCTGTGGAGGGTTAACGAGGGGGAGAAACACTTCCATTGTGAGCTCAACTCCGCCTGTCTGAGATCCCCGTTGGATGTTTCTGGAAATGGTGGCTTGGGCTCTTCGCAGGCTCTTCTTGGTAAGGCCTAAAAGAAAGTTGTCTGTTAAGGGTAACCCGACCCTACCTAGCCAAACTGCCTACCCTAAAGATTTTATTTGACCATTGGAAGAAAAAACCAATTGGGGCTGTATTTTTTATATATTCATTTGAAACTTCTCGGGCATTTCTGAGAGGCCAGTTTACGATTTGAATTCTACGCATGCATGTTTATTCGTGTCTTCTGCCGCGCTTAATTAAAAAAATTCTGAAAATGCATTTTGATGGATGCTGGTCTGTGAAAGAAGACAGTTCTATACTGTTTAACTATTTTCTTTTAAAAGAAATATGAACACTAAGGTGAAGCTCAAAATTAAAAAAGTCCCTGCCTAACCTACCTACTGATTTTGAAGATGTTACCCTAAACAAACAATTTATTTTTTTAGGCCGAAGGTAAATTGTGCATATATTTAATCCTTTCAATGCTGGGTAATTTTCTCAAATGTCCTAAACCTACGAAAATTGGCAGAGTCAATCATTGTACGGAAGTATAGGAAGTGTTCTTAGGTCTTACTTTCAACATTATTGTATTGTAAACTTTGTGTTATTATCATCGGATTGGGATGGAAGCTTTAAGCTCATTGGGTCCCTCTTCTGAGTATGGTTTAGGTAATATAAGGTAGGTAAGTTTGATGAAATAAAAATGGGTACCTATTTGTACACTAAACTATGTTTCTGTTTACATGACATTATAGCCGCCGTGAACTACCAAACAGCCACCTAGATAATTGACGTGCGCGTAAGACCAAACAGACATGAATATTAATGTAAAATGGACAAGATGTAGTTTTCTGTAGATAGAACCATTCTTTTACCAGTAGATATATATGTCATCATTGGTTGCATCGGTCAATATTGATCAACTTTCCTGTATTTGCTTGTTTTAGAATGACTAAATTGTGTATTGTATGTTTGGGGATTACTTCGTCTTTGTCATGTGTGTGTACTTAACTTGCTCGAATATATTACGTATGTGTTTATCTGTACCATATTTGCAAATACTGTTTTGACCAAAGGTATTTATTTATATGCTGGTCTTTGTCAAATAAGAATTGAATTAATGTCTATGTCGAAAGCACTGTCCTCTTTCATCTAACACACTGTTTCTGCTCGGTTTTACAAAGAATATACGGTACTTTTAATTGACATTTGCGACATTGCATTTGCTTCATCTGTGTCATGCATGTATTATTAAATTGTAAAAGACGTTCCAAGTTAATGCATTTCTAAGTATAGTATAGAGAAAATGTTTGAATACGAATGTAGTGGAGTTGCATTACCTTTGATGGATATTGACGGCACTTAATTGCTATTGGTCGCTATTTTCATCTGTATCTTTAATTTGTTATTTAATTGTAAAAGACGTTCCCCGTGAATGCAGCTCTACCTACAGTAAAGAAGAAGGGTTTAAATACGAATGTAGTGGAGTGACTGACTACTCGGCTCTTTCCTGCATGTCCCTGATAACACCGGAAAACGTCGATGAGGGCGGCACCTCATCTGTTGGGATTTCAGGTAGTTAATTTGAATGGAATTTCCTGATTGGACAAAAGTCCTTCTTTAACCCTTATAGTGCTGGAACCGACTTCATGCTTATACAAACATGTTAGATCACAAGCCAGTCGCCAAATAAATTGGCGGCTGGCCTGTGATCTAACATGTTTGCTACTATGAGAATCATTCCTCATCAAAATTAAGCAGATATTTAAGGTTTTGGAAAGCAGACGACACAAAAATCTATGATTAATGATATCTTTCTAAACACCTGTTAAAGCTGCTTGTCCAAGGATTTGAGAAGAAGTTGAAGTTCCATTCTAATGTGTCAAAGATTATACCACAGCTGTACTATATACCTTCCCGATTCTTGAACTGAATTCCCTAATTGGACAATGGTGTTTCTGTAATGAAATATGTTGACGCCCCTTAAAGCCGCTTGTTAACAGGTGTGAGGAGACTTGGAATCAAAAATTTGATTTCTTTAGAACTGTGCAACAACTGTACAGTTGTATGGTAAATGTACGTACAGTCTAACTTGTGTTAAGCAACCACCCTTTTAAGCAGCCAATCTGCCTTAAACAACCACTACAGAAAGTCCCATTGTTAGATTTATAGTGAACATCAATTTGTGTTAAGCATGCAGCCAAGCTGTCTTAAACAGCCAAATTACCCTGTCCCGTAGGCTGGTCTCTTAACGCAAGTTTGACTGGACTGTACTAGAAAACTGCCGTTGGGTACAGAATGGACACTTTTAGAGCCTATATAAAGTGAATGAATATGTATTTAGATCCTTAAGCGTTACAAGAGTTTTGGGATCCACCACGAAGTGGTCTAATTTTGTTATTGTTTGGTAATGAGTTAAACACGGTAAGCTATTCTCTGTATCCTTTTCTAATCCTTTAGAATGCACCAGTAGTCCATGCCTTCATGGTGGAACATGTGATGTGTTCGAGATGGCCAACGACTACACGTGTACCTGTAAAACAGGATATCAAGGTCACGACTGCGAAACAGGTAACTTCAAGTGTCAATCGCAACCACGCAGGCATTTCCATAACCATTCGGAACACCTCCGCAATTTCTCAAATAATCTCAATGGTAATGGGGAGCCCTTTTGAGAGTAGCCCGGCAACATGGCGGAGACGAAGGGTATGTCCGTCTGCAATCGTAATCGGTAATAAGCAATAACTCTGTCCAAATAGTTTGGTGTATCTTAGCTTCAAGAATATCATGACAAAAGGCCGAAATCCTTCCGTTGTAAAATAACACTTAGGGTTTGGGGGTTCCTCTAAATACTTTTTCCACATGATTGAAAAAGACCAATGCAATAAAAAGAACGTTCTAATTCGATTAACTACTATAGCTACTGTATCATATATGACATGTCTTACTTCCGGATCTCGTTCTCTGTTACCTTCGTACCTAATCATCATACAACGTCTATATGTCGAGGTCTCTTTATGTCGCACATTTTCGAGGGGCTTCTTCAACTTCGAGACAAAGAAGTTCTACTGTATTCCATTTCATCTTTATTTGATGTTTTGTTCCACAGATATCGATGACTGTGAGGGTAACCCCTGCAAAAATGGCGCCATCTGTGTGGACAGGGAAAACGACTTCCGGTGTGAATGCAGTCCGGGATATGAAGGGAAAACGTGCACCATAGGTGTGTTAACGGCGGCTTTCATTGATTCATTGTGTTAAAACTGAGCATTGTGTTTGATAGGTGCGCGTTGCACTAACTTGTGCGCTATAGGACTGTTGGTAAATCAATCTATAAATACAGACGTTGTTGTTCTTCTTCTTCTTGATGTTGTTGTTGTTGATGTTGTTGATGTTGTTGATGTTGTGACGTGACGTGACGTCATAAGCTATCACCCAAACCGACATGAGCACGTTTGCACAGATATTGTTCTTCTACGAAAAGCTCCTGTAAGTTTTTTTTTCTATTTGCTAGATTGATATCGATTCGAACGTAAAATGAACCTGTTATATAGTTATTACACGTCACAATCAATTTTGGGGATATACTTAATGAACTATTTCTTTGCGCATGTTTCTATTTTGCTGCGGTGCGTAGGTACACAAAACGCCATATCGCGCTGCGATGCGTCGTAGTCCAGGGTTTGTCATTACTGATGATGTAGACCCCTGAATAGGGTGGAAATTGAAATTTATCCTCAATGTAGAATACCCATACTCCGACATTTATAACAATGCTTTTGTCGGGTTACTTCTGTCGTACTGGATTTACATCGGTCTGCGCCGGGACTATTCAGTTAAAACCGAAAAGTGCCGGCCCGACCAATGCATACCAAAAATGGCCAAAGTAATCCAACGAAAGACTGAGTTTCAAAATGGTGTATTTAAGTTAATCTGCCTAAATAAAATATTTGTCACTTTATTTGAAATACCAACAGCCGCACATTGCAAACAACCTAGAGGTAGTATTATAGTGGTTGCACTGATTGGCTTTAAACATAGGTCGTTTAGAGAGTCGTTTCGCCTCGTATGAACTTACCTATTTTACATCAAATGTGACAAAGATTGAACTCTTTAGAAAGTATCCATACATCTTAATTCTGCACCATTGTCACAAATCTAGTATATCGACTATGTTTCGACGGAAGTCACAAGGTCTTCTCAAGGTTCGACTTGAACTAAACAACCTTTTTGTCATAAAGACGACACTCATCAATGTATTAAATCATCACGAAAAATCAACATTAAATGTTGATTATCTAAAATAGAGGGATATGGTATTTAAAATGCGGACGAATATCGTCCAGAATAACCGAAAATAATAACTTTGACGTTCTCTACAATTTCAGACAAAAACGAGTGCTTGGATCGTCCATGTAAAAATGGCGCTACGTGCATAGACGGCCAAGCTAACTACACGTGTCAATGCAGACCCGGATACACTGGTCCTCAATGTGAATTAGGTAAAGAGCATTAATTTGTTCGATAAATACAGTAAACCCTTTACCAAACACCAAAAATTCGACTTTTCCAAACTTAAAGTTTGCAGACGACATTTTAAAATATGCTGAAATTGAATAACAATCTTCTGATGGGGTAGAACATATTGTGGGAAAAGGAGAAATTGCTCTTTATGAGCAATTTCTCCTTTTCCCACAATGTTTTCAAGAGTCGTCTGCAACGAACTGGTCAAATGTCGTTATTGTTTGCTTATTGGTTAAACTGTCTTCATTATTTGCAGCTGTGAATATATATATTAAAGAAACTCTCTCAGAGAATCAGTTTTTAACTTTTTATGAAAGAAAATGTCTTCACTCCTAATAATAACATAGATTTCTTAAGTAATGTAGAAGTAAAAACTTGACAGTTTCCCACCCCTGCTCATAACTGTACTAAAAAGATAAAGAACGTTAAACTCGCCTTTATTTAGGTCTTTTATACGGGTTTATTTTGTAAACAACGATCTAAACGTAGAGTAAGAGGTGGTATTTTTAGATACCATCGTTATAAAGGTTTATAATGCAATAACGCATACTTCATTTCCGTCAAGCGAAAATGGGTCGAGACAGGAGAAAAGAAAACAGCGAAAACAATAATCTATTGAATCTTGCTAAATTTGATGAGGAAAATAAAAAGAGACTCTCTCTTTCTACAATGGATGTTGCAAACTCATGCTAAGTGCAATCGTAAAACGATATGCAGGGATTTTTCTATTGGTTCTTCGCTTTTGCTAAAAATCATACGCAGCGTAATTTCTAATGGTTGTTCTCCGTTGTGTATTATTATGTTTATGTGCCTTATTTATTTCCCTTTTAGATATTGACGAATGTGCTAGTACCCCTTGCCAAAATAGCGGCGAGTGTATTGATGGTACCAATGAGTACACGTGCGTCTGCAGGTCTGGGTTTACAGGCATCAACTGTGAAACGGGTATTTTTTACTTTTGATTCGTCAACATAAATGTCGTATTTAGAGATTGATTAACTGGATTCCGTTTATATCACACACCTAGCATGAGTATTGGTTTTATCGGGTCTTAAAGCGAGTTTTGAAGAAAAACGTAAAACCTTTTAAAGTCTACATACTCATGTGCTTGTAGTGATCTGAATTTTTTTATTTCTTTTTCATTTCAATTTCCAACAGCCGAAACCTTTACCAAACGCCAAATTTTCGACTGTCAAAATTTAAAGAGTTTGCAGAAAGCATTTCAAAATATGGTTAAATTGGAAAATAATCTTCTGCTAGGGCAGAAAACATTGTGGGAAAAGGAGAAATTGCTCGTTAAGATCAATTTCTCCTTTTCCCACAATGTTTCCCATAGTTGCCTGGAACAAACAGGTCAAATGTCGTTATTGATTGGTAATGGGTTTACGTAATCACGCCCATACGAATGACAGATGACTTTGTATCAACTGCGAAACCGATATTTTTTACTCCTGACTCATAACAAGTCGTTAACAAAAACGCCATATAAAAGTTATATCAAATGATTGAGGAGACGTTTCAAAGAATACATATAAGATTTCTCCATGTGAGTTCATTATAAAGTAAACCCTTTTGAAACGAAATACGAAATGCCAATTAAGAAAAGAAATCCTTTGATGAAGCCAAGTGTAATACATGAATTGCAAACTGTTTATTAGAATATGCTCACCTAAAGTCATGAGTGAATTCGAGAACAATATTCTCCTATTAGGACCACATGTCCATTTAACCCTTCACCAAACTCCAAATTGTGTCCCAACTGTCCCAAATTGAAAGAGTTTGCAGACGACATTTTAAAATATAATGAAATTGGCAAAATAATCTTCTGAATGGGCCGATAACATTGTATGTAACAGAAAATGTGCTCGTTATGAGAGAATTCTCCTTTTCCCACAATGTTTTCCTGAGTCATATGCAACAAACTGGTCAAATATTGTTATTGTTTGTTAATGGGTTAACGTATGACTTCTTACTGCACCGAATTCATTTTGACCACTTTATCGTCATTGCTGTTATATTTCAGCGCTCCCCGAATGTTTCAGCAGTCCATGTTCGAGTTCGGCCACCTGCCGTGATACTGCTGACGGCTTTGCCTGTGACTGTCCTGATGGTTACACGGGCCGGATCTGCGATACGGGTAAATACATAGTCAGGGGTTCTTGGTAACGTTTTTCTACACGACCAAACGCCCTTTACAAAACGCCACAATTTTTGACTGTTCCAAATTGAAAGAGTATTCAGACGATATCTTAAAATGTGATGAATTTGGAAAAAAAATTCTGATAATGGAGAAAACATTGTGGGAAAAGTAGAAATTGCTATTTAAGAGCAATTTCTCCTTCCCTCTTTATGGTTTTCAGAGTCGTCTGCAACAAAGTGGTTAAATGTTGTTATTGTTTGGTAAAGGGTTAAGGGAAAAATGCGTAAGTCAGAACTGATAAACATGGATAGTATCTTAAATGAAAGTACACTATTGCAATGTGACACGTCATTGGAAACGTCTCGGAGAGACGATTCTAGTGATGTGTATAATTGCAATATTGCTCTATAGCCAAATATTAAAAAAAAAGAGTGTATGTTGTTTTGAGCTCACGCAAATCCTGAGCGTAAATGTTCAATAAAACGGTACCCAGGGTTAACACTCGGGCCAGGCTAAAAATCATACGCAGCGTATTTTCTAATGGTTGTTCTCCGTTGTGTATTATTATGTTTATGTGCCTTATTTATTTCCCTTTTAGATATTGACGAATGTGCTAGTACCCCTTGCCAAAATAGCGGCGAGTGTATTGATGGTAACAATGAGTACACATGTGTCTGCAAGTCAGGATTTATAGGCATCAACTGTGAAACGGGTATACTTTACTTTTGATTCGTCAACAAAAGTGTCATATTTAGAGATTGATTAACTGGTTTACGTTTATATCACGCACCTAGCATAACATCCATTGTATGATTACACGTTTCTATGGCGCATTTGTGTCTTAAACCCAAATCCTGTTCACAAGGAGCAAGAAGTACTGTCACCTATGTCCACACTCCGTAAAGGGAACTGCAATTTAAAGTTGAGGAGGAAGTAACAGGTTTTCATAATAATAAGGCAGGACAGTCGGCTCATGGCTTTTATAACTTTCCTTCCCTGAAGATAGAAGTCGTTTAATGAAAAGCCTAGCAAAACGTATGACATCGTCACAATGCAACATCATCAGCATATCTATTATTATAATATAATGAAAATATTGAAATAATTTGTTAGGGGTACAAGTCGTTAAGTCTTCGGTGGAGTATCAAATTGACATGGTTCTTCTTGCCAACACTCAATTTGGTATGCAAGGCTTTTTGTTTGATAAAGGATACTAGATACAGTTAAACCCATTACCAAACAATCATGTCATTGACAACTTTGTCACAGACGACTCTGGAAAACAATGTGGGGAAAAGAGAAATCGCTTTTAACGAGCAGTTTCTCCGTTTCCCACAATGTGTTCTGCCCTATCAGAAGATAACATTCAATTTCATCTAATTTTGAAATGTCGTCTGCAAACTCTTTCAATTTGGGACAGTCGAAAATTTGGCGTTTGGTAAAGGATTAAGCTTTTTTGAAAATGAATGAAAAAGAAATGCAAAATTCCGATCACCACCAACACATGAGTATGTACGCTTTATCTGGGAAATATATTTGGTTCACCTGACGACCGACATATTCCTTAACCTGTAAGCTCAATAACAATGTATGCTATAACATTGGTTGTATTTAAACAAATTACTGCAGCCTCTATATCTAAAAATAAATGTACTGCATACATGTATAAACGTCTGGATTATCCAGACTTACTGAAGACGTATTCTGTTACAGCGTCGTTATGATATCGCTATTTCATCCTAAATTTATCATAATCCCTTCGTTTTTAGCCCTGCCCGGTGTAAGCTGTGATACCGAGACAGATACGGCATGTGTAGAGAATGCTCATTGTGACAGAGATATCGCGGTTTGTACATGTACAGATCCTTATGTAACTTCCGACGACGGTACCCATTGTACATATGGTAAGTTTCAATCATATCCACCTTTTTTTTATTCAGTTTTGCTTTTTCTGGCCTTCCTGATCTAAAAGCTTAAAGTACAGAACGTAAAACCATATTTTTGGCGTAACTTGGTTTTATATATGGGACGGCAACGGACCCTCATGTATCCAGCTTGACCATGCTGTATGTCTCTCCTCTCATTATAAGAACATTTGTATATGTTTGGCAACGTAGTATGGCTGAGATATTGAACGCATCATGTACGACCCAAAACAAACAAAATTTCTATGGATTAAGTATTGATATTTTCCCCATTCCTATCTCATGTATCCTTATAAGAACCAATTACAAAGATAGCATGTCTCCATTTGGTAAAGATAGGGAGAATTGTAATCATACCGAGCAGTGTTATATAACAGATGACGACGTTACTTATACCTTTAGTTAACCCCTTACCAAACGCCAGATTTTCGACTTTCCCAAATTGAAAGAGTTTGCAAACGACATTTCAAAAGGTGATGAAATGTACAATAATCTTTTGATATAACAGGAAACATTGTGGGAAAAGGAGAAATTGCTCATTACTCCTTTTCACACCATGTTTTCCAGAGTCATCTGCAACACACTGGTCAAATGCCGTTATTGTTAGGTAATAGGTTATGTGCTTCTATGTACATTTTTATGGAAACATCCGGATTTTCCTGATGCACATACTTATTTAGTCTCTTATTCTCTTATAACTTGTGCTTTCTCACTAAAATCACCCAAATGAAAAGATGAATTGTCTGAATAGATTCGTTGTATGTTGGACTTTGTTTTTCATTCCAAAGTTCTCACATACCGGTTGCTCCATAGGCATTTTGAAAAGTATATATAAAGAATGCATTGAACAAAGCTTTCCTTTCATGTTTAGTGCCAGACTTAAGAAAAAGTACCTTTTTGATGTATAAATACTTGTTTAAAATCTTCAACTAAACCTCCGTATATATCAGGTTGCAGTCAAACATGTAGCTCTGGGAAAGGCGAGGACGATGCATATTCCATCTCCGGTGCAGTTTGCGGTTCCACGTTCAAGCGTTGCGTGAATTCGAACGGTACCAGCACCATGTACACCCAACATTGCCAAGAACAAGACGTGTTCGATCCTCTCCACTGCGTTTGCGTTCCGGTTTCGGACGCTTCCTGGTGCAAGCCTGGTGTCGCTGAAGATGTTTATGAGAGAACATGTTTGGCTGATTGCAGGGACCTGAATGAGTAGTTTTGGATTGATATCATACTAAATCATTTGTCTAGTTAGGGAATATGTGAAACCAACAACGGCATGACTCTTCTGTATAATTTGATAGTTTTGATAGGCTTAAATAACAACTTTTTGTGTCCGAAAGATAAAAGGATGGGGGGTGTGATATATTGAGCAGTATGTTATCAGTTTGACACTTTCACAAGCGTTTACCCTTTCATAAAATCAACACATATGCACGAGTGATTTCTTAGAATTGTCTCAAATCGCACATTTTGTATTTCGGTCAGTTGTTTAAAGGTAAAGGTCATAGTCTTGGCAGCGGACAGCTTAAAAAATGCCGGGAGGATATAAGGTTGTTGGAAAGTATTTAGTTTCAAAATGGAAGCCATGTCTCCTTCAATTTCAAGGTCAGTTACGTTGCATGGGGGCATCCACTTACAGCAATTATCAAAGTATGCTCGCACGTGGTTAGTTGTCAGGCTTTTAATCCTTAGAACGCTGGGTAAATTTCTAAAAATAGAATTTGTGTCGTCTGCTTTCAAAAACCTTGAATTTCGGCTTAACTTTGATGAGGAAATACACTCAGAGTAGCAAACAGATTAGATCACAGGTGAGCTGCCAATATACTTGGCGGCTGGCCAGGATCTAACCTGTTTGCATAGGCGTGAAGTCGGTTCCAGCACTTTAAGGTTTAACTAACGTTTCAGCTTTCTCACTTTACCTGGAAACAGGCTGCTGCTATGTTTGTTGTTTTTGCTGAAATTGACTTTCTTAGTTGCAAAGAATCCCTAAATACCAATATTTGCATGGGGGGATCCAATTCTAATAAGGGTCTCGATCTTTCACCCTACCGCACATTGGGCGGAATACTCTACCTCTTTTCGATCGTCACAAAGATCGATTTGGAGAGAACGACAAAGAAAGCATAGCAATATGTAACATTGGTAGCAGGTCACTATGTTTTCATAATAAAAAAAATGCAGTTTTTTAATGGAACGCACAATTCCCTGTTTCTATGATATTTTTTTATTTTAGGAATATTGTCTAATTTACACCTTCCAAACGTCTTATATATATGTTTAGCAAAGCATATTTGAATTATCTTTTTTATTATGACTATTGTCAAAATTTT
This sequence comes from Cerastoderma edule, assembly GCA_947846245.1. Lineage (NCBI taxonomy): Eukaryota > Metazoa > Mollusca > Bivalvia > Cardiida > Cardiidae > Cerastoderma > Cerastoderma edule. Next base: position 19,039,885 of record OX401406.1, read on the forward strand.
CTACAGTGTGTGATGCCACACACAACATATGCATTACTGCTGGTTTATTGTTTATAACAGATTGATGTGTTTTGTCGTTCATGGACTCTAGTATATTACCCACTCTTTTTTTGACTGATTAATCTTATTCAAGATTAATGCCTTTACAGCCTGTACACGTTACATTTTACAAAATTGTAAGTTTGTTTTGAATAAATTACAAAAAGGCAAAATGTTTATAATTTCATTATTCTTTCTTCTTGCCCAACTTTTATTTTTCGTCTTTTATTACAGATTAACGAACGGATGGGGCAAAATAAGATGATTTATGAATGATTTATGAACGATTTATGAATGATTTATGAATAATTTATGAATGATTTATGAATGATTTATGAGAATGATTTATGAATGATTTAAATGAACATGTACACTTTTTTCTTGATTAAGCATCCATTCATAAGTATACCTCCGAAACTTTATAGATACAGCAAGTTACATTTAAAGCAAACACATACATAATTTAAAAACTTGGAATACAGCTCTCTTTCTCATTTGCCCCCTTTTTGGTATAGGACGGACATTTGCCCCCTCACCGTAATGTAGAAAGTGGACATTTGCCCCCTCATATTATTTTTTCAATTTGCTCACCATTATAGTTTTAGGATATATTTAAATAGGAATTCAAATAGAAAAAATATTGTTTTCACTTTTACTCTATTAGCTCTTCCCTTCTAATCCTTTAAAGGTGTTAAAATGGAGACGACGAATCAAAAACACACTGATGGCACTTGGCCAATCTCGCTCATCCAACTATGAACTTAATGAACTAAAGTTTGATTTAATTTACATATTGATTACATATTTAATCTTATTACCGATTTGTCACTCGAGGCTAACAATAAAAAACAACGAAGACAAAAGGTATTCCAATTTGTGTCGGTATGACAATCACCATCACATTTGATCATGATAGAAATAATTAAACCGAAAATAAAGAAATTAAGGTCACATCAAA